>PVJL010001805.1:0-232910 GCA_004026885.1 Lyroderma lyra
ACACACACACACACACACACACACACACACCAACGCACCCTCCTCCCCAGGTTCCACGCCAAGTGGTGACGCGCTGGGAAGAAGGAAGGGGGCGGAGTTACTGGGAGCGACATTCTGAGGAGAACAGAGATGCCTCAGGAACTGCTAAAGTGAGAAAGTCCCCCTGTATATCCCCTAGTCTGGGCTCTCCTGCCAGCAGCCCGGTTGCCTTCCGTCCAGTGGGAAGGAGACGCGGAGCCGAACTTCCCCCGAGGCTGCCCTCCCCGGCTTGGCCCAGGGCCCGGAACCATGCCCCGCTTCAGTCCCTGCTTCGGAAGGCGTCCAGGCTAGGACGGACTAGCCAAAGGGCTCTGGGGGAGCGAGAGGGCAGGACAGGAGCATCCTGCGCGCTCCGGCCGGGCTGCTCCTGTCTTCCTGTGTCGACACACCCCCCGTTGCCCGCCTCCCCCGACATTTCACACACACACACACACACACACACACACACACGCACACACACAGACATGCGCGCGCTCACCCCTCCCACCATCCCAGGTCCATCGATTAAAAACACTAGTTGATTTCTTCCTGATTTAAAAAAAAAAAAAAAAAAAGTGCAACAACTCTTCCAGGAGTCGCCGGAGCCATGAAAGTCTGTCTGCAGGGTTTCTTTCCTAGGAGTTAAGAAATCTGGCTGTTTCCAGTGAAAACCCGACCTACAACCCCAAGGGGGCGAAAGGCGACGAACTCCTTCCCCACCCCCGCGCCTCTCACCTCTTTAAGTTCCTTGGCCACGTCCTTCAGGTCACCCAGGACTAATTCCAGATCCTCCACGATTATCTTTATCTGTTCCTTCACCTTGGTTTTCGAGGCTGCGGGTGGTCCCTCGGCAGGAGAGGACGAGGAGGGGGTCCCCTTGGACTTGGCTGACATTCTTTGGGGCCAAACGAGGCAGGTCAGCACAGGCGGGCGAGGGGAGGCTGCTGCGCGCCCTCGTCCCTGGCACTGCTGCGGCCGCTGCCGCCCGGATCCCTCCACATCTTGGACGCTCCCTGGGCAACGGCGGGTGGCTGCGCTCCGCGCTCCGCCGGGCGGCCGCACTGTGATGCTGCCATCAACTCCCCGAGACGTAGCGCTCAGCGCGGGGCTGCAGACCGGCAAGCAGCGCGCCTGCGCCTCCGCCCGCCGCTCTCGCGCACAAACGCGCTCGCTCCCCGCCCGCAGAGTGGGTTCCCAGCTGCGGTGCGTGAGACTCTCAGCTGCAGTTCCCGCGGCACTTCCCTCCAGGAGCGCTCCCACAACACCTGGCCCTCAGGGAGGAGGGAGACAAGTTCATGTCCTGCCGACCCCCTCGTCTTGATCCTGAATTGCCCTCAGCCTCGCAGCCGGCTGTCAGCCTTCTCACATCTAGCCTGGATTCCTTCTGCTTCACAGCTGGCACAGACCTGGATCCCAAACCACGCTTTCTGATCAATTCAGAGAGAACCACAGTCAGATCAGGAGTTGGATTTAGGGTCAGAAAAGCGACCCTAAATGTTCATCCAGGCCAAAGTATGTCCAGAAGGCCTCTAATCATTCTCCAAGTGACTATGAGTTAAACAGAAGGGTTCTTACTTCTACAAAAAAATAAGAGATGTGCATAAATAACAACCCCTCACCCCCTGGAATCTTGAAATCAAACAGTCTTTTCTTGACAAAGGTTGCCTAATCCTGTTGATTCCACAAAGCTACTAGTGGATTTATTAATTTGAAGTCCCCACACCAAAAATCCCCCAGGAGACTGTCTGAGTCATCTTGGCTGCACTTATCTGGGACAGATATGTCCTTTTTCTTTTTCTTTCTATTTTTTTTAACCGTCCTTTCCTCTTTTTGTGATCTATGCCGATGTATGTTTGGGGCTAGAGGAGGAAAAAAAAATACCCTGTCTGGATCTCCTCTTGAGGGAGCTGAATAAGAATTTGCCTACAACTTTACTCCATCTTTTTTTTTTTTTTTTTTGGCTTCCAAATAAATAGGAAAAGTCTTTTGCTACTAAATAAAGAGGAAATAACTTTCTGACAGTTTCTTCAAAAGGACGCAGGAAGGGGAGTTAAGAGGAAGGCTTCAGCTTCATTCTCAGTATGTGGCTACCATTATCATTAGCTCAAGTTTTAATTTCCTTCGTAGCAAACCCATGAGCTATTAGCTACTGACCTGGCAGGCTGGTCTACTTTTATTTTCTTCAGTGCACCCTACTCTAACTCATTACTTTAGTAGGTTTCCCATTTTGGTCATGTCTTTAGCAGGGCTCACAGTTTCTTGCTCCTCACACCCCGAGATCTTACCCAACATGCTTCCATTACATGAGGAAAATCTTGGCAGCTCTCCTCTTCCCAGTTCCTTAAACCCCCCATCATCAGTCACTGTCTTCAATCTGAACACTTCATCTTAACAAAATCTTTGGAAGTCAAATTTGAAATATGAAAGAGGAAACAGACAACAGAATTTAAGATAGAAATTTAGAAGTGGTGCCAAAACAGTAAGAGTATTGAAAAATACATTGAAAAACTTGACAGAAACAGAAGGAAATTGGAAAACAGAGGCCGTGGGAAGAGGATTAAATAAAAAAAAAAATAAATAAAAGAACCAGTGTCCAGTAAGCAAATTGGAATGGAGAATAGAGAAGAAATTATTAGAAGTGTTAAATGAGTAATGTGCTTGAGCTTTTTGAGGTTGGGAACATAGATTTTTGTTTTTAAGTTTCTTCATGTCTGCAGGCTTTGCTTTATTTTATAAAGATGTAACAGTGAAAATAATTATAACTCCCACACTGAAAATTCCTGATCTCTAATGATACTCTTATTTCATATCTGAATAAAGATAAATGATCAGAAATGACAGCAGATCATTTGAGGAAAAAAGAGAAAGTGGTGCTCCTGTAGATTTGAATTTTTTACTGTTAATAGTAGGCAAGTAAATAGGGAATGCCCGAAAACTCAAAGCTTAATGATTTTAGAGAGAATATTGGAGAAGAGGAAAGTAGTGTTTTCTTTCCCACTAAAAATAACTCTCTTAAAAGAGTATTTCATGATACTCTGAAGCTCCTTCTTCACTAGAGATTACAAAACAATTTATTTCCTATGCTATTCATTGCTATTAATAAACCAAACTATTCTGGCTCAAAATCAAATCATAATTATTATTCTAAAACACAACAGTCACACCCACATCACAATTCACTCTTAAATAATGGCTATCATCCATCTATACCCACATCTACATACCATATATAGTTAACTGATGGGGAAAAAGTTAAAATTGGCTGCCAAACCCAAACAGAAATCTAGTAGGACCCCACCAGTTGTAGCTATCACTGTCTTCCAGTCACTAAGCAGCTCTACGTAAAAATTCCTAAAGGAGAAAAATTTTACAAAGATGGTTAAAAAATATTGAGAGGAAAGAGACAGAATGAAAAGCACACATAAATATAAATATAATTTCTTTACTCTCTATTTTTTATAACTCTTATGGAAAAATCATTCACTCCTTTGGCTCATCCTGAACTCTCACAGTTGAGTATATACAATGTTTAAGCCAAATATGGGGAGTGACACAATAAAAGTGACACAATAAAATTTCTGGTGAATCTGTCCATAAATTTGTTTATGTATAAATACTAGCTGCAAATAGGTACATATTCAAACCATACCACTTATAAACTTAGAATAACAGATTTTTAAATAGAAAAGGAAGGTCTTATGTATAGAAGTGATTATGTACCCAATATTTTATTCTTTCTTTCTGTTTATCATTTTTTTCTGTGTTTTCCACATGTGTGTTTGTATAATTTATTGCAATCAATCCCTAACAACTTGCTGTGACAAAGGAATGCTATGACACAGACATAATTTTTAATTCATGAAAAGCTCAGGTATAGTCCTAAAATACTTTGTCCCATTTTGTTGGCAGTGGCTCTTATTGATATACAACCCTAATAATGGTGTATATCAACATCAACAGACCACTGGGACTTTTTTATTCTGTCCCTGTATCCTTTTTGTGGATTGGCATTCTTCTCTTAGGCCAGTTTCTCCGTAAAGTTGAACCCTGGTCTCTGCACATCTTCACAACTTAGCAACTAGAAAAGAAAGAGATCATCACAGCAAGCTCCCAGGGGAGAACTTTAATAGGTACAGCTTAGGTCATGGACACACACCTCAGAAAAAGGTTGAAATGCATAATATAAAATTATTCCTAATGCAGACTTTTGGTGTTCATTCCTTTTCTTTTGCATGAGCATGAAGAAAAAAAAAAAAAGAATGACAGCTTTGTCTGACCAAAATAGTTTTCACTGAGGGATGCGTGTAGAGAGTGGTAGGGAAGGACATGGAAGTCTAGAAGAGAAAATGTTGTTAGTGAAATGCTGCAGAGAAAAACTAGAAAAGTTCTCCATATATATGTATGTATATGTATACACACACACACACACACACACACACACACACACACACCAAGGCTGTCCAGAAAGTAACCAACCACGTAATATGACAAATAGAGGCATTTACGGATAGATTTTTTCTGGAAAGCCAATATAAATATAAATATAAATACACACATACATACATATATTATTAAATATTGCGAAGGTCTAGGCAGTGGTTCTCAAACTGTGGCATACATTAGAGCTTGTTAAAACACAGATTGTTAGATCCCCACCCCCAGAGTGTCTGGTCAAGTATATCTGGCAGTGGGGGTGGGGGGGGGATCTGAAATTTGTGTTTTAACCAGTTTCTAGGCTGCTAGAAAGGGACCTGAAAATCATTGGTCTGAGAGATTAAAAGAAAAACTTTGATTCTTTTTAGCCAAAATAAGCCTTGATGTTCATCTAGTTACATCACTATGTTACAGATGAGAAACTTAGGCCTTAGGAGATTAAATGATATATCCAACTGGTCACATTTAGGGAATACCATTTAAGAGCAAGAACTCCACAGTGATTCACAAATTTTGTGGAGTGGTCTCCATTTGTGTGGAGAATGTCTTTTTTTTTTTTTTTTTTTTTAATGTATCAACTGCTTTTGGCATGATGGCTATCTACTATAGATGCATATTAGTTTACAAAATTTATCTGCAAGTTTAAAAGCAAATATTCATTGTAGTATCCTGAGTAATTAGAACAGTGTTTTTTGCAAAGTAGCTTCTCAATAAGTACTTGATGAAAAATAAATGGATGAAGTGTTGCTTATTTCTTGTTTTGAAATTAATTTAATTCAACAAATATATGTTTTAACAGGAGAAAAGAGCCAAATGTAGATATAGGGCTTCAAAAGAATATGGGACCCCTCAACAAATATGTTTTTTTAAATGGGTACTCTACCAAGAACCTACACTATGGAGTAGATGTGTCATTAAGTTTAGCAAGACAGTCTCAGCAGAAAAAATTAGATAATTCTACATATGACTTTAATATAAAGTGAGATTACTTCATAGTATCTCTTCTTGCCCTCTTTTCCAACTGCAATGAATTTATTTTACTTAACCTCCAAAGTCAATATATAGGTCCAAAATCCATATCCATACACTTGATTTTTTTTTTTTTTTTTACTTTTTGTCTATATGACAGAAACTGAATTTTTGCTTCAAAGGAAATTGTCTCATAGCAGAGCATAGAAAGACTAGGATAGAAATATCCTTAGGTAGAATTGAAGCCAAAAATTCTAAGACCACTGGGACTTTTTTATTCTGTCCCTGTATCCTGCCCCCTTTTTGTGGATTGGCTTTCTGCTCTTAGGCCAGTTTCTCCATAAAGTTGAACCCTGGTCTCTGATTCACATCTTCACAACTTTGCAATTAGAAAAGAAAGAGATCATCATAGCAAGCTCCCAGGGGAGAACTTTAATAGGTACAGCTTAGGTCACGAACACACACCTCAGGCAATCATTGTGATTGGACCAGGTGCAAAACTGCCATTACAGTTGTGCCATTCACATATATACATATATATATATATCATACGTTTGTACACAACCCTTGAACAACACAGATTTGAACTGCGTGGGTCCACTTACATTCAGATTTTTTTCAGTAAATACAGTCAGCCCTTCATACCCATGGGTTTCATATCTGCTGATTCAACCACCCGCAGCTTGTAAACAATCTTTTTCACTTTCCCAGCCTTGGTTTCCCAAGTGCATGTGGCAAATACTGTTTTCTATCTACAGTTGGTTGTTTCCCGGTATGCAAAGGGCTGACTGTAGACTGAAAAGTTATACATCCTGGATTTCAGTACCCCTAATTCCCTAGCTGTTCAAGGCTCAACTGTATTTATTACCATGATGTTCCAGCAGGTGGCAGTAAAAAGAATTATTCTACTAAAATCTGCCTATTATGATAATTTTCTGACATATGAAAGTAAAGTGTTTTCAGGAAGCAAAATCATTTTCAAATTCACACAAAAAAAGATACCATATAAATTAACAATGATTCTGCTTGGGTCAGTAGCTGGTGGTAAGGGAGTATAATGACAGACCCAACTTGTATCAAGTTGCCTACACCTGTGGCCTATTTCTCCTCCAAAAGAGATGTGCCCCTAGGAAAATTAAAACAATAGATATCCACTGTATAGCTTTTAGATTGTATTATATATGCTCTTTCCTACATTTATAGATAGACAGTTTTGAATTGTTTTTGCTTCCCATAGCTAGCTAGTTTCACTCAAGTCTTAGATTTGGCAGTTTACCCGTGCCAAGGGCCTCATGCATTCACATCAGGGTCCCAGCTCTAAATACCTTACCCAACCCAGAGTTGTTGTATTGTCCCACCACATGTGTAAGAAATACTGAATTACTTAATTTCATTCAAGTCTTTAGGAATTTCCACTCATCCTGGAACCCTAGGACCTGTGTACCTGACATCTCATTCTAACCAATCACAGTCTAGTTTTCAGCTTCAAACTGCTGGACATAATAGAGAGAGAACCAGATTACCATGCTGCAGTTTAACAGCTTAACAGCCTCTTTCCCTTGCAAAGAACTTGGCTGAATTGTTTGGTGTTCTGTTTTGTGGAAGGCAGAATTTGGGAGTGATGAAATTGGATATTTAACTGAGGAATTTTCTAAGTGTCGAAGACAGATTTGGTTCCTCTTGACTGCTTATAGCATAATGCAAGAAGAAAAAGATGAATTGAAGAAGGAATTGTTGAGCAGAAAGGAACCAGAACTTAAAGATATGGAAAATTATCAGTCTAACCAGTTTGTAAAAAATAAGAAAGTGTGTTCCAAAAAGAACACCAAGGATGTTGCTGAACTATCAATTAATAAAGTATAGCAGAGGGAATATATTCAATACTATTGCAATAACTATGTATAGTGTCAGATGTGTACTAGACGTATTGGGATGATCATTTGGTAAGTTACATAAATGTATAATCACTATGTTGTAAACCTGAAACTAATATAATATTGCATGTCAACTGTAATTGAAAAATAAAAATTATTTTCAAAGTTAAGAAAAAGAAGAAATAATGGGATTATACAAGTTTGAAAATGGTCATTTTGAAGGGGGTAGAGATGAAACAAAATGAAGAAAGGCTGTGAGACTTCTTATAATTTATAGGATTGGTAATAGAGCTATTAGAATGCTAACATAAATTCTTTTTCAAGAAAAGAAAAGAAGCACCCCAAAAGCAATTCAGAGATCATCAGGGCTACCACTTTGGTTTTAATAGGCTAGATGGCCTTTAACCAAAGATAAGAGGATGAGACCATCCTGCAAAGCCACTGGGCCTGGGCACAGCAGAGCTTTGAGAGAGTGACTCCCACCTGGCATAGCCACAAAGGCAGGACCATTACACCAGGGGTCCTGTAAAGTGAAGCATGGAAGCAAAGAGGATTATTTTTGAGCCTTAAGATCTGCTGGAATTTGCCTTGCAAGATTTTGGCCTTGCTAGGGACTCATCACCCTATCCTTCTTTCCTATTTCTCCTTTTGAAATGGGAATCTCTATCCTATGCCTGTCTCACTGTTACCAGAGAACGGGTCCTTTTCAGTGAGGTGACCAGGTTCTTGGTATCTCGAGCAAAGAACTGAACGAGACACACACTAGAGTGTAGAGTTGAAATCAAGAAGCAGTTTTTGAAAGGAAAATAAGGTGAAATGAAGAGACATTTTATTAAAGGGGTAGGAGTGGGCTTGAGCAGGAAAATGGCTCAAGATCCCCGATTAATGAGGCTTTGGCACTTTCATTTTCTTTAGTCGTAAGGGGTTAGCCTATCTGGGTGTGAGGCCTTTTGATGGACAATTTTGATTGACACGGAGCCTATCACATCACCTTTTCTAACTGCACAGGTTCTTTCCCAGAGTCTGTTCTAATGATATTAATGAACTTCCGGGCATGGGTATGATGTTATGATGATGGCATAATGAGGCTTAGGTTACATGCAGGTCGTTGTAACCTTTACAGTGCAGGCATTAAAAACTGGCTTAAACTGGTGGGTTTCTTGCACCCTGTAACTTCCTTGTATTTGTCTGGAACTTCCTCCTGTGGCTGCCTAGCCTGGGGTGGGGATTACTAAGTGAAAGGGTGGTATCAGGGTGGTGACTCTTGCAACAGAGTGAGTCCCTTGGGAGGGGTTCTGACATCCGCCCTATTCTGTCTGCCTTCCTCATGTTTTTCCTGAGAGATGTGATTCCCATAAATCTCTGTGGGAAGCTGATGGGCTGGAGGTCTCTGTATCTTCTGTATCTGCTTCCTGCTAAAAATGCTCCTTGTCCCTACCTAGTGGGGATGCATGGAGCTCTCACCCTATTTGATCTAAAAGGGGAGGCATCTCGAGGTCCCCCTGGGAGACCCTGTTGACTTCTTTGGTTGGGATGGGCTAGAAGCCTTGCTGGGGAATCACTTGGATCCTGATGGCCCCTAGATGAGGAGAAATTAATTCAGTTAATAGTTTTAAAGCATTGACCCAAGAAGCAGGCCCCAAAGCCCCTGTACCTGGGTAGTTACATGATGGACATGAATTACTAGGGACTGAAAGCTGAAGAACTAGAAAAAATGAATCTATAGTGGGAGAGGGCGCTCCTTTGTTTGGCCCTTATCATCACTATTGTTGTTTTGGAGGCACACTAACAAACTGTCAGCTAGAGTTATTTTGCCTCAGGGTGAATTGTACCTCAAGTCTCACCCATATCGAATTTAAACACTTAAATAAGTAAGACCTGGACTTTAGACTTCAGAGTTGATGTGGGAATGAGTTCAGACATTTGGGGCTGACTGTATGCAATGAATGTATATTTGGGGCAGCAGGGACAGATTGTTATTGACTGAGTGTTTGTATACCCTGAAAATTCATGTGTTTAAGTTCTAACTCATAGTGTTATGTTATTTGGACCTGGGGCCTTTGAGAGGTAATTAGAGTTGAATGAGGTCATGAGGGTGGGGTCTTCGTGATAGAATTAGTGGCCTTATAAGAACAGGACGATCTCTCCCTCTCTCTATCTCTCAACCCCACCCCCATACCAAGGAAAGGCCATATGAAGACATGGAAAGAAGGGTTGCTGTGTGCAAGCCAAGAAGAGAATACTTACTAGGAACCAAATCTGCTAGCACCTTGAACTTGGACTTCCCAGCCTCTAGAACTGTGAGAAATAAATTTCTGTTGTGTGAGCCACTCAGTCTATGATATTTTGTTATCACAGTCAGAGCGCAATTTGATAGGTATTGTCCACCTTTAAATACACAAAGATGGCGCTATCTCTTAGAGAGTGTTTGAGGTAAGCATGGGAGGTTGGCTAGCACATAAAGTTTATATGTAAACAATGCCCTCTGGGATTTTGCAGCTCACAAGCTATAGAGCTGAATGTTAAATTCTTCTGTAATAGACGAAAAGGAGTAGGGAGAAAGAGAACAGTTTGCCCATTAGGATGCTTGCTCTGTATGTACGTGAGGTAGAGCCTAAGGGCCTAAACTACATGAGAGTAGTGAGTTTGGACTGGAGATAATTCATGCGTTTTCAAAAATGAGAAGGATGTTTCAACTACATGGCCCGGCAACTAATTCAGTATATCAATAAAAAGAAGTCAAGTTTAATTTTAAGATTTTGAGTCCATGTTATTTGCAACTGTCCATTTTAATACATTTTGGAATATATTTAAAAGTCATACTCAATATGATAATTATGCATTTTGGTAGACTGAAGAACAAAGAAGCATGATGCATGTGTCATATAGTATGAAATCAAATGGGCTTGCAGTATTTTTTGTCTGAGAATCTACCTGTTCAAAGGCCAGGTATCATTCTAAAAGTTCATGTACAAGAATAGTCAACATCACACAATAGGCAGATGCTTGAACTATAATAAAAACACTAAGTATAGCAAGAATTTAGAAAATATTAGAATTTCAGGACTGGAAATTACCTTAGAAGCCATATAAGCCAAATCTTTCAGTCTCACTGATACAGACACTGAGTTCAGAGAGATTAAATGATTAGTCAGAGATCACAGAATCAAGAAATTATTAGAATCAGATCTTCTGATACTCAGCCATGCATGGACCCTCAACTAAAACAAGCAAGTCAAAAGAATATTAGCTATCTCTAAGTTAAGTCATATTGAAATCACGGCATAATAATGAGACATCATAAAAACCTATTTCCTACCTTAAAAGCTCCCTATACCTTGAGGCATACAGCCAATCTCAGTACTTTAAAAGATCTTGGTGATAATATCTTTTGAAGGACAGTAGGAATTATTAATAGAAAAAGGAAGATTAATGCCAGAAACTCCAGAAAAGTTGTAGAGGAGACTTCCAAGGACATTCAGAGGAAGATAAAAAACAACTGTTAACTTGGTAATATGGCAAAAAATTACTATATAACTTTTCATAACTAAGATTTCTTATAATAATGTTTCCAAATTTAATATATGTGTATAGGGTGGCAACTTAAGAAATGCTTTTAACCAGGTAATATCTCTATTATTTCAATAATATTTGGTTGTAATTTTAAGTGTTTGTCAAATGTCCTTTTACATACTTGCAAACTGTTTTGCTTCTTTTTCAATACTGTTCCAATTCATTAAAATTATTTTTAACTCAGCATGTATTTGTAAATGCTATAACAGAGGAAAGAATGCTCAGTGTTAATTCCAAAGCAATGTCTTTATTCCATAGTAGCAGCCCATTATAATGGACTTCTGCCTACATTACTTAGCTTTTCAAATAATTTTTGTAAAATCTTTTTAGTACTGTCATGTATCAAGTCCTCTTAGACTGTATTTTCAAAGTGTTTAGCACCAACTAAACTAGTAGTTTAGCAGGACATATGGAAAATAACTCAGCCCTTTTTGTATTGCACCTTTAGTAGCCCTAATTTTATTAAATGCTGGCCAGTCATATCAGCTGTCCAGATATCTAAAGGCTTTGCTTGAAGTCATTGCATTGAGTGGTTTTTAGGGTCTATCAGAAGGAAAAGTTTCTATCCCTTATTTGAGTTTTTAAAGTAGGACCAAGTGATTCACTCTCTCTCTTATTCTTTCTAAACGATAAAGCAGCAGGCTATGCTGGATACTCAGTGGACTTGAAACTAGACCCCTTACATTTGAAATTCATATTTAGACATTTATCACAGAGCCAGTGGCAGAATATGAGTTTTACCACCATTTGATTCTTTCTCTGTAAATGTGAATACGCCACCTATTTTACAAAACGGGATTGAGAATCAAAAGGGATAACTATGTGAAAACATTTTATAATCCGTGAATTACTGAGCAAATCTTAGTCACTGTTGTTCTTTTTGTGTTTGTTTTGATTGATGTTCTCTGTGTACCAAGGAACCTGCTACCTCCACTGTTCTAGGACTTGGCTGCTTTCCAGAATTGCTTAATTAAATACATCCTTCTACAAAAGCATTTTTCAAAGTACGTTACGGCAGTTTCAATTTGCAAATAGAATTGGAAACACTGCATACTATCTTCCCCCTTTACATAATGATGAGGTTAAATACCAGGATAGTAAAGTCTGAAAAATCTTACCTGTTCAATTTTAACTTCCAATTTATTTTATGACTATGGAATTCCCTTATTTCTGTCTTCCTCCTCCCCCTCCTTCCTCCCCCTTCCTTTCCCTTTCTTCTTCTTTTAAAAAAGGACCTATAACCATTCAGCTTAAAGAATTTCATGGGACATAATTTAGCAGGATCTGCTCTAAAAGTTTCTAGGCATTACTGTCAATCATATTGTACTTTCCTAAGAAATGATTCTGTATCTCTGGATTTTTCTGTATAGGACCACTTAATCAGAAATCATGTGTGTGTGTGAGTAGTATTTTTAGGCTGATATATTTTTCCATATAACAAATTTTGTTTTATTTTAATTCATGCTGGATTTGTACAGAACTTTACTGTTATCCTAGTACTTCCCACTGTCACATCATTATTTCCCTTGACTTTCCAGGATAATCCAATAAAACTAGAGCAGGTTAGTACCATTATTATCCATTTACAGATGAGGTATCCAAGGCTAAGGGACTTAACTCGAGATTACACAGTGCTCTGGGCCAGAACCAGCAGCAGAACCCAGGTGTCTTCAATCTTGCTTGCTGAACTTTCTCCTGTAACACAAAGCTTCTTAACCTCTTCGCCTTTCATATTGTGCACCTCCAATTCTCTTTGCTGTCTTTGCGTCCCCCAAAATAGTGTATTTTCTGCTTCAGGTCAGAAATGTGCAGGGCATAATTTGCTTGCTTATTTTTCATTGCCTGATAACTGAACTCCTATCTTTATCTGCTAAAGTATATTTTGGAATAAGGAAGGCAGGTTGGAAGATTTATATTTGGTTCAAATTACTTAAGAAAAAATCTCCCATTCTCAAATTCAAGCTAAGATTTATTCAAGAAATTTTCAAGACTGTGGCTATTTCAGATTTTTAAAGCATAAGACTGAATCCTCAAAGGTTTGGGTTATTAATAATAATCCTGTAGTAGAACAGTGTGTACTATAGCAATGAGACTTTCCCTGCCATAAGGGCATGGCAATGCTTTATGAAAGAAAAGCAGTTGTTCAAGTGGTGCCCATCTGGGGCCATAAAAGAGCTTAGAGTACACTAATGCAACCAGGAAAACAAAGGAAAAGCTTTTCACCATGTACTTTCCACCATGCATTTGACATACTGGCAGCTCAATAACATTCCTGACATTTCTGAGCTGTTCGGTAGAGCAGAACATGAATAGAAAGTGTGACTTAAACTATAATGGCACATCATCATGCAGCAGCACACAGTTAAGATTCAGTCAGCTTCTCTTTGATAGGCTGAATGCCAGGAAATTTATAGTCAAGTGAATTTATGGTTGGAATGATGTGAAAACCACACTGTTTTCCAAATTCTGCAATAATGTGGCCACTGGATTCAATTTGCTCCTGACCCAGGGTTTTTATTGTTTTAGGTGTTGCAGCATAAAATTCAATAACTTATGTAATATTGATTCCAGTAGGGGTATAAGCTGTTCCTATTTACCTGGCAACATACATGTTTCTAAACTGAAAGACTATTTTAATGTGTACTGTTTCACTATGTCCAGAAATAAACTGTATACGATTAAATTAATATTATCTTTATGATTCTAACATAATGTATACATTAAAAATTTTTCAATCAATTTTATAAGAACAATCCCATTAAAGTTATGAAATTAAAATGGGGCTACCACATCTCTTTCTACTGAAATAATTCTGCTATCACAAAATGTGTACTGGATGGCAGGGGAAGGAGGAAAGTAAATGAAAGGAGCCTGATGAAAGAGTCACCAAAGCAAGAGTTTGAATTAGCAAAACTCTCCACTATTTTTTGCAGTAATCTGTGCACGGAAGACTCACCTGTATGGACTACATCCATGTGTTCCTTTGTTCTCTGCCTTCCAGCTTGGTTCGGGTAAAGGAGACTAGAGAAAGAATAAGTTTTTGTCCACCGTATTTCTTAGAGGGCTGGTTGGGTCATTAAGTCACAGCCCTTGAGAAAGGTCTCTCTTGGTTCTATTTATGCCATTCTTCCCACTCTTCCCTTCGGGGTTCAGCCTCTTTAGAGGTTCTGTACCACTGCTTGGTTTATACTCATAGTAGTCAATGTTTATACTCATAGTAGGATAATAATGTGTGTGTATGTGTGTTTCACAATGTAGTATGTATCTGCTGGCTCATCCTCCAAATGGCCACCCTGAAATATGCATACATTCATAACCAGTTTACTGAATAAATTACTTACACATTAGTCTAAAACAATAGAATTCTGGCAATTTTATATGGTCACACTAATGTATCTTTACAGGTGCACCAAATTTTATATTTTACTTTTAGTTTTCTTTCTTAGCTCTCCATTTAAGTTATCCAAATAACATTCCCATTATACATACCTTGTTCAGATTATTTTTCTAAACAACTAGACACATTTGTAAATTATTAGTGTGTATAAGTAGTATCAATAATAGCTATACAAAAGAGATTGAGTTTCACAATCATAGGTGGAAATAAGTATTTTAAAAATGCAGTGTAATTATTTTTAATTCCTGTGCTTATATATTTCATATAAGCATAATCAGTTGAATCGCTAATTAACTTGAAAAGTATATATTAAAACTGCTTTACATATTATTTTAGCAACTCTATTAGAAGCTCGAATTTCCTTTCATGCTGTGCTGGCTCATTCTTTCTATCTGAATGTTCTCATTCAGATATTTTGTAATGATATATATAACTCTATACTATATGATATCTCACAGCATTCTACTTTTTAGGACCATCTTTGTTATGTTATTTTACAAAGTTATTTTATACTGATGGATGCCTGAAGTCTCCATGATAGTTCTATAAAATGAAAGACCTGAGATGACATGTTAAGACTGCTCTCAGGGCATTTAGTAAGTGTGAATGTGTTTATTCTTTGGAAAAATGTAGTTAAAGCTACTACATTTAAAAAATCTCAAAATGTAATTGGTTGATTGTACTTTTAAATGATTCCTTGCAGTGGTGTTTGATTTTTGTCTCCCTAAATTTTCTTTTCAAATTCTAATAAAGATAAAAAAAAAAAGAGGTAAATTAGACATCTGACCAACTAAAAAAAAAAATTAAGCAAAAGTGATCCTATTACTCACTGTTGGGCATTTCTTTTTAATGTGATCAAAATATTGCTGATGTCCACTTGCATAGCTCCACATTCACATGGAGACTGATAACAATAAGATAGCTACGTGAAGTGGAGATACAAGTGGCAGCAAATTAAAACCCAGTTAGAAGGGTAGAGACCTCAAAATTAAAATTAAGTATGCAAAGAAAGGATTGTGAGAGACCTCTGCACACTAAAATTTGTATGTTGTCAGATAAAGAGTACTTCTGTAAGTTTGAAGTATAAGAAGACAGGCAGAAGGAAATAAAATCATCTCTTAGAGCAGAAATACACCAAATAAATGCCAACTAAGTGCCAAGAATGAGCCTGGAATCATGCACCCCTTGTTGATTGATCCCCTCTAGGTACACCATGTTTTATGAATCATCTCTAAATATTCTGAGTCAAATGTCATAGGTCTCAGGGCTGCCATTCTAACTTAGATGCTCTTTATAATTTTTATATCCATTTTGCTTCTGAGAATTAAGTGCTGCTCCTTGATGTCTCCTATTTTGGTTCTCTCATCCTTATTATTATGGGGAATGATAGACTCTCCCCCTGTCCAAGCTGTCATACACAGGACAACCATTACCGAGGTAGTCAGGAGTGTTGGTGCTTCTCCCACCAAGACATCCTGTATTGCTTTGGCATATTCAACTGGTGTGTGTCTTCCCATCTTATAGAACAGATTCCTTTAAGCATGTGCTCTTCCCTGAGCTTATTGATGTATTCTTTCATACTCTTTCCCACACCAGTTCTGTCATCTCTACCTCACTTAATGTGAGTCATTGCTGTTTTCAAGTTTCCAAAGGTCATCTGAGAAACACAGTAATATCATCTCCAAAGGCTGGCACCAAGGTGTTAATTCCTGAGGCATGGTATACATGTTCTAAACTGAAAACTTTCCCTTATCCGGAATTATACTCTTGTCCCTTATGGTTTAGTACCTTTCCTGTCCACTTCTGAGAATACTTGACAATTCTTTTTGGTACATATTATGCATGTTATGTTAGCTGGATTTGACAGTTCCTTTGGTTAAAAAAAAAAAATCTCCTCTCTTCACATGCTGAACTCTTCTCTGCTGGGATCATGCTCAGATTTGACAAAATTATTTTTCTGATAGCAAGAAGGTAGTTGAGGAAAGATCCTTACTAGGTTAAGACTGTGCTGAAAGGCACTGGCCACATTTATGTCTTCAAACAAAAGTGACCCTTGTTCCCTAAGGAGGAAGAGTAGACTAATGCCATAGCTTAGAGGGCTCAGGGAATCTGGAAGTTGGTATATTTCAACTGCCTCTACCTATATATATTCATCATTAGTCACAGGGACTCACCTTCTCTATCAAGGCCTTGAATTTGGCTACTAATATTAATTAGATAGATGGATAGATAGATAGATAGATAGATAGATAGATAGATAATTTTTTTCTTCTGATTGAGTGCTAAGCATTTACAAACACCATGCTATCTTTGGTAAGCCTTTCAGAAAATTTGTTTGAAACACATTCCAACTCCATGTTTCTCTTTTTTATTATTATGAAACTTACTGGAGTGATACTGGTTAGTAAAATTACATAGGTTCCAGGTGTACAGTTCATCATCATCTATGGCTTGCATATGTGCCCACCAACCAGAGTCAGTTCTTCCATTACCACATATTTGAATCCCCCTCCCTCCCTGCCCTCCTCCCTTTTCCTTTCCATCTGGTAACCACTAAACTATTATCTGGGTCCATGAGTTCTTTTATTTTATGTTGACTGTTTATTTATTCTGTTATTTAGATTCCACATATAAGTGAGATCATGTGATATTTGTCTTTCTCAGTCTGACTTATTTCACTTAGCATGACATCTTCTAGTTCCATCCATGTTGTTGAAAAAGGTAAGACTTTATTCTTCTTTATGGCCAAATACTACTCCATTGTGTAACTGTACCACAGCTTCTTTATCCAATCATTTATTGATGGGAATTTAGGTTGTTTCCATATCTTGGCTATTGTGAATAATGCTGCAATAAACATAGAGGTGCATATATTTTTTTCAAATTGATATTTTGGATTTCTTTAGATGAATACCCAGGAGTGGGATTTCTGAATCATAAGGTAGTTCTATATTTCAGTTTTTTAGGAAACTCCATACTGTTTTCTATAGCGGCTGGATGAATTTGTAGTCCCACGAACAGTGAACAAGAGTTTCCTTTTCTCCATATCTTTGCCAACACTTCTTGTTGGTCAATTTATTGATTATAGCCATTCTGACAGGAGTGAGGTACTACCTCATTGTGGTTGTGATTTGCATTTCTCAGATGATTACCGATGTTGAGCATATTTTCATGTGTCTATTGGCCATCTGCATGTCTTCTTTGGAGAAATGTTGATTCAGATCTTCTGCCTATTTTTTAATTGGGGTGTTTGTTTTTTTGGTGTTGCAGCTCCATGTCTCTTAATCCAGTTTATTATAAGAGAAATTCATGAGCACCAATTATATACAAAGCATCTCACTAAACACTGTCTTTTCTTGCTTATTTTGTGTTAAAATGGCACAGGATGACCACTGTCACTCATATCCATGGAAAACATCTAAACCGGGTACTGTCCCTACTAACTCTCCTCATTTTTACACCTTTAAAAATGATGGTCTAATTAAAAAACTAATTTGTTTAAATACACTAAAGATTTCAGTGGTCAAACTGTTGCTGAGTAGAATGTTTGTTTTAGATAACGGAAGTAATAATGATTGGTTTTGACTAGAAAAACACAATGATAGCATCATAATACTGGGAAGATATTGGAACAAGTCCTGAAGAAAATATCGGAAGAATATGAGAATAACTGCTCCCTCCTATTAATCTCCACAGAGATTTAAACCTCCCCCTACCCCCCTGCCAAATACTTGCATAATCAGTGCTTGGTGAAAAGTTCGAGAGTACTGCAGAGCAAGAATAAGATATCTATTGTGTCATTACCATGTATGTACTCTGCTCAATGCTTTATATGTATTAACACATTCCATCTTTACAAACATCTTATGAGTTAGATACTATATTTATTCTCATGTGCAGATAAGAACACTGAGGCAAAATGAACTTATTTTCATATGGTCACACTAAAGTAGCAAAGTTCTAAATTAATCCCAAGTCTGACTGCAAAATTAGTACCCTTAACTACCAGTCTTTGAGAGAGAAATAGAAACTCTATTTATTATCTGTCACACATATACAAAGTTAAATGCAAGGTCTGATCATTAAGTATGACCACACATTGGCAGCACTGTACAAACAACTTGGTAAGGTGTCATAACCTTGGTATATCTGTGTCTCATAGCTGTGTTCATGTCGATGTGTGGTAGTGTCTTACTGAGTGCATTCATTATTGTTGTTGCATGTTTTGTGTGCTGTCACATGAATATTGGAGCTTGAATTACAGCAATGAACAAACATCAAATTTCTTGTTAAACTTGGCAAGAATGGAAGTGAAATCAGGGACATATCAGTCCAAGTTTATTGGGATAATGTTATAAGGTAGTGTACAAATGGATTAAACATTTTTCCGAGGGTAGAGAAAGTGTCACTGATGAAGAGAGGTCAGGGTGGCCAGTAAAAAGCAGAACTGATGATAATATTGCAAAAAAATCATCAACTTGTGTGTCAAAGTTGTTGGTTGACTATGAGAAGCACAGAAGACCAAGTAAACATTAATAGAGAAACAGTTAGAAAAGTCTTAACTGAAAATCTTGGCATGAGAAAGGTGTGTGCAGAAATGGTCCTGAAGGAGCTCACTCATGAACAAAAGGAAAGGAGAGGGAAAGTTTGCCAAGACCTTGGGCAGGGGCAAGATGATGTTTTGGGTTGTGTTACCACTGGTGATGAAGCATGAGTGCACCAATTCATCCCTGAAACAAAGCATGCAATTGCACAATGGAAGTCAGCCAATTCTCCATCACCAAAATATTTCTGTCAGTCTAAATCAAGAGTCAAAACGATGTTGCTAGCCTTTTTTTCTTTTATATCAGAGAGTTTGTTCATCATGAATTTGTACCAACTGGACAAACATCATCCAAGTGTACTATTTTGAAGTGCTAAAAAGGTGGAGTGAAAAAGACAAAAATGACCTGAACTTTTCACCAACATTTCAAGGTTCCTGTATCATGACAATGTACCAGCTCACACAGCATTGTCTGTGAGAGAGTTTTTAGCCACTGAACAAATAAGTGTATAGAAACACCCTCCCTTACCACCTGATCTGGCCCCCAGTGACTCTTGTCTTTACCCAAAGATAAAGAAAATATTGAAAGAAAAACATTCTGATGACATTCAGGACATCAAGGGTCATAAGACGACAGATCAGATAGTCATCTAGAAAAATAATTCCAAAACTGCTTTGAAGGGTGGACTAGGTGCTGACATTAGTGCACAGCTTCCCAAGGGGAGTACTTCAAAGGTGCTCATACTGATATTCAGCAATGAGGTGTGTAGCGCTTTTTCTAGGATGGGTTCGCGAATTAATTGTACTTTCTTGGTCTCAATTTTTTATCTGTATAATGAAGACATTTTACTTTATTACCTCTAATATATTTTTTACCTACAATAGTCCATATATTCAATCATACACTTAATGAGCTTGCATCAAGTATCAAGAAATTTTAAAATATACCACTAGGTTATCTGGGTAATATATATTCACATTATTCACTTTTCTTGCATTACTTTTTTCATACACTCCACAAGGAGACAGAAATAAGTCATCATCTGTGCTTTTTGCTTCTTTCCCTGGATGCCTTCCACCACCAATATTACAGACACATAAACATATAACTTTTTTCACCAACAGTTTGGTCACATCCTTCTTACTCTAATATTATTTTCCTTAGTGTAGAGACAGGATATACTTATTGAAAACCCTCCACATTCATGTAATTAACTTTTACTTTTCTTTCTTTCTTTCTTTCTTTCTTTCTTTCCTTTTCTTTCTTCTCTTTCTTTCTTTCTTTCTAGCTCTTTAGTCATAAAACAACAACAACAAGAAAAGAAAAAGGACTGAAATATTTTCTCTGATGGTTGAAATCTATTACTTGGACCATAAATTGGATGTCAGAAAAATCTAAGATTTTTTATGATCTCACATTTTTATATCCCAGAGACTATAAATGTTTCCCACAAAAGTATGTAAAACATTTTGCTATTCTGTTCTTTGTGTTTGCATATCCTCTACATGTCAGAAATTATTATTCTCATGATAATTCTTTTTTGTCTATACATTTAATCCACTTTGCTAATTATAAATAAGTTTTGCCATACACCATGCCAGTAATATTTTTTGGGTATGTGTAGATAATGCCTGTAAAACACTTCCATTTAAAATAAAAACATTTTGCATTTTCCTCTCTTGAAATAATAATGCCAGAAAAGATATATATGAAGGCTATTCTAGAAGTATCTAGCCATGTAATGTGAAAAATAGAGGTATTTATAGCTGATTTTTTTTTCAGACAACTGTTTGTGTGTGTGTGTGTGTGTGTGTGTGTGTGTGTAATAAATTCAACTACATTGAATTATTATTTTGTGTGCCACTGGTCACAGGCTGGCTCATCCAGAAATCAGTCTACCAGGTGGTTTATAGGGTCAATAGTACTGTTTGTTACTCTACTAATTCTTTTCCTGTCCTTTCCCCTTTTCTATTCCACATCAGAAAGAATAGCATTTTCCTGCTAGGTAGCTTCTTTTGTCAACTGGCTCCTGGGCAAGTTTAGCAATAGTAAAAATGAGAAAATGAGTGTCAGAAAGAATCTGAGGTATTTCTCAGATTCCGCAACAATGTATTTGGTGATGGCTATATTTCCTCAGCTCAGGCAGAACAGTCCCCCTCTCTGGGATTCAACTGCTAATGACCAAGGTTCTAGCTTTCACTTAGGACACCAGTTTCTAGATCTGGTGTCATTACCTCCCTCTGTCCTTTCTGTTCCAGGATAATTGTTCTTCCAGCTGTTATTAATCTCTGGTCTGCTCCATTATCCCTGATTGATTCATCAGCTCCTCTATCATCTGTGTAAACAATTCCCTGAATTTTTATTCCTTCTGCTTGAAAGACTTACTATAGTTTCTGTTTTATGGAATGGACTCATGGATTAACCCACACTGACTCATTTTAAGGTCATTCACCAAGACTTCACTATGTATCAAACATGTGCAAGGTACTGTGTAAGGGTAAGAGTACAGCCATGAATAATATACACATTTTCTTATCCTTTATGAAAATTATAGTCTAGTAGAAAAGATAGATATTGTATGATAAATTGTGGGTAAAATATATTCTATAAAAGATAAATTATCTGGGAGTTCCCTGGTGATGTACTGGCTAGGCTTTGGCGCTCTTACTGCCACGGCCTGGGTTCAATCCCACTCCAGGAACCAACCAAAAAAAAAAAAAGATAAGTTATCTGGTATTATGGTATCAAGTAACAAGAGAAAATAAACCACTATGAAGGGTCAATAAAGTTCTTCCTAACTACGAATCTTTTCAAATAGATATAAAAAGTGAGATAGCCTGAGCCAGGTATATGAACTATGAGAAATATGTGAGAAGAGAGAATGTATTTAGAAAAACAATTCTACCTAAATTAATTTCCCTTTTTACAAATAACCTATAAAATATATATTAGTATTTGCCCTGAGTGGATAGAGATATGTGGGGCAATGGGGAAGGAAATAGAACTTTTTCTATCATGTATATTCTTCTATAACCTTTGAGTAATGTACCAACTACATGTATTACATAGACAAAAGCATGATTTAAAATTATCTAAATGTTTCATTCCCAGTCAAGATGGAGGAGTACTTACCTTCTCTTACAACCATATCAGAATTATAACTAAAATACAGAAAAACATCATTAAAAACTGCCTAGGGAGTTCCCTGATGGTGTAGTAGCTTAAGGCTTCGGCGCTGGCGCTGTCAATGCTGCAGCCTGGGTTCGATTCCCAGTCAGGGAGCTACCCACATACCAAAAAGAAAAAACAAACAAACAAACAAACAAAACAAAACAAAAAAACTGCCTGAAAAAAAAAAAAAAAGGAAAAAAAAATACTGGAGTTCCCTGGTGGTGTAGTAGCTTAAGGCTTCATCACTGGCGCTGTCAGCGCTGCAGCCTAGGTTCAATTTCCGGCCAGGGAACTATCCACATACAATAAACAAACAAACAAATAAATAAATAAATAAATAAAAACTGCCTGAAGTCTAGCTGAACAAGTCTCACCACTAAGGACATATAAAAGAAGCCATATAAAGTCTAATAAGGAGGGCAGAGACACAGAATAGACTGGTCTCACAACCACATGTAGCATTTACAAATCAGGACATATACCTCAGCTGTTGAAGTTCCCCCTGAGGCGCAAGGGGTCCCAGCCACACACTAGGCTTCCCAGCCCAGGGTGTTAGTGCTAAGAAGTCTCCACAACTTCTGGCTGTTAAACCCAGTGGTAATTGTGGCTAAATGAGATGATAGGCAACTGGAATCCCAGGCATTCCTCTTAAAGGGTCCCTGCACAAATTTACTTGCTAATGGACTCACTTGCTCTGAGTGGCAGTGCTGGGGAGTCATCGCAATAGGCACCACATACAAATGGAGAGGAAGTGAGTTGTCTGAATTCAGGGTGAGTACACAAGAGCATCATCAAATCACCTCCACAACTGACACACCCAAAAGGGAGACTGAACAGGCAGCAGAGCCCTGCTAAAGTGAATCCTGCTCCATAGGGTCAGCCACTGCACAACAGCTTCTCCATTATGGTCACAGCCAATCCTCATGCCAATCAGCTTGAGGGTCAATCCCTCCCACTGTAAACAGCAAACAAGGCTCAACTACATCAGGAGGATACAAACAACACATGCCAGGGACCACCACGGAGCATTCAGCTCAAGTGACCAGGGAGACTGTGCCACTGTGCCCCACAGGACACCTATTACATAAGTTCACTCTACTAAGACCAGGAGATGCTCTATTTAATTCATACAAAACAAAGGGAGGCAGCCAAAATGGGGAGACAAAGAAACAAGTCCCAAATGAAAGGTGAAACAAAGCTTCAGTAAAAGAACTAACCAAAATGGACACTAGCAATCTACAAGATGCAAAGTTCAAAATATTGATTATAAGGACGCTCAGTGGTCTCAGGAAGAACTTCAATAAGGAATAAGTATAATGAAGAATACATTGGAGGGAATCAATAGTAGATTATGAGATGATAATCAGAGGATTGAATCAGTGAATTGGAAGATAAGGTAGCAGAAAAACACCCAATCAGAACAGTAAAAGGAAGAGAACAATCCAAAAAAATGAAGATCATTTAGGGGCCTCTGTGGCAACATCAAGCATACGAACATTCACGTCATAGAGCATCAAAAGGAAAAGAGAGAGAACAAGGAATTAAAAACCTTTTTGAAGAAATAATGATGGAAAATGCCCTTAACCTGGTGAAAAAAATAGACACACAAGTCCAGGAAGCTCAGAGAGTTCCAAACAAGATGAACTTAAAGAGGCCCACACTAAGACACATCGTAATTAAAATGCCAAAGGTTAAAGAAAAAGAACCTTAAAAATAGCAAAGGAAAAGTATTTAATTACCTGCAAGGGAGGTCCCATAAGACTATCAGCTCACTTCTGAACAGAAACTTTGCCGGCCAGAATGGACTATTCATCTAAGTGATTAATAGCAAAGACCATCAGCCAAGATTACTGTACTCAACAAAGCTATCATTTAAAATTGAAGAGCAGATAAAAAGCTTTCCAGACAAAAAACAGCTAAAGGAGTTCATCACCAACAAACTGGTATTACAAGGAATGTTAATGGGACTTCTTTAAGAAGAAAAAAAGAGATAATACATAAATAATAAAATAGCAATAACTAAATATCTATCAATAATTACTTTAAACATAAATGGATTAAATGCTCTAATCAAAAGGTAGGGTGGCTGAATAAATATGAAAACAAGACCCTTAAATATGCCGCCTACAAGAGACTCATTTTAGATGAAAAGACACACAAACTAAAAATAAAAGGAAAAAAAGTTATTTAATGAAAAATCTGTTTAATGCTATGTCTAATATGATACTCATTAGCTAATGTGGCAATTTAAATTTAACTTAATTAAAACTAATATCATTAAAAATTCAGTTCCTCATATTTGCTTTCTCCAACTAGTCATATTTCAAGTGCTCAGTATGACATGTGTGTAGTGGCTATTTTATGGATTAGTGCAGATATTAAGCATTTCATTTCCATCATTGCAGGAAGTTCCATTAGACAAGGATGGAGGTGGATATCATTTTATTTTTATCTTCACCATAATTTATTGCATTCCCATTACCCACTTAGTTACCATTATATAAGAAATTTTTAATATCAGTTTTATTCATATTTCTTTGCCCCATTTCTATCTGCCTCCCCTGTTTTTACAATATAAACTCCCATGAGAACAACACACCCAATACACTAGACTCACAATTCCTTAATTTCCTATATTTCCTATGTCCTTTAACCTCTAGGCTACTCCTTAAACAATTCAGAACGGAACCATCTCTGATGTCTTAAACTTTACTGTCTCATTCTCAGATAACATATCCTCATCCTCTAGCTCCCTCTTTCCTATTTTCATCTTAACTGCCATTTGAACTCATTAGGAATAGAGTGCAGCCATGAACCTATTATAAAGTAGTAGTTATATATCAACATAAAAAACCCCTTCTGGCCTGGACTCTTAAATATTATCACTAGAGTGAAAGCTCTGGAATGTACCTAGGTTGCACTCACTAATAGCATTATCCAAGCCAGTGTCATTGTCTTTTAGTACTTTTTCATTCCTTTCTGCCCGTGTCCTGTCTGAATTTATATTTTCACCTTTTGAAGCTGAACATTTATCATGAATATTGAAACATATTCTTGGGGGTCACCAAAGCACATTGACTCTCCTTGAATTCCTATTATTCGTCTTCTGCCAATGGCCTATGACAGAATCCAGGAAATTGCCCTTAACTCCTTCCAATATTCTATTACCAATATCTAATTGGTCACTAAGCTCTCTCCTTTCTGCCTTCTAAATATTTTTTTATATCAACTCTTTCCTTTCTAAACCTCCCCAAATAAATCTGCTGGTGGCATTGGGAAAGGGAATTGTTTGATTAGAATTGAAAGCTGCCCCTGGGAAAGGTGAGATCTAAAAGAGCAATTTGTGTTTTTAATGAATAAATTTCCAAGAGACTTGTAGGAAAAAAAAAAAGAGAGAGAGAAGAAATTTTCAATCAGTCATGGTCAGCAATTTATGAGGTAACAGAATCAATAATTTCTAAAAACTTAGAGACAAGTTTGGAACCCATAGTCCAGAGTTTCTTGAAGCAGTACAAAGAGAAGAAAATAAGCTATCTTAGGCAGTGAAAAAAGCATTTTATAGGAATTTATTGCAATGGTGCTGAGAAAATTGAAAAGTCACATGCAAAAGAATAAAACTAGACTGACCTAAACTACTATCTGTCACCATGTAACAATTTAACTCAAAATGGATCAAAGATCTAAACATAGACCTGAAATAATAAACTGCATGGAAGAAAGCATAGGTACTAAACTTACAAACCTTGGGCTCAGAGAATTTTATGAATTTGATCTCAAATGCAAGGGAAGTAGAAGCAAAAATAAATGAATAAGACTATATCAAACTAAAAAGCTTCTGTACAGCAAAGGAAACAAAACAAACAAATAAACAACACCAAAAATAAAACCATCAACAAAACAAAGAGGTAACAGACAGAATGGGAGAAGATATGGACAAAAAACATCTCCTATAAGGGGCTAATATCTAAAATACACAAAGAACTCATACAACTCAACAACAATAAAACAAACAATCCAATTAAAAAATGGGCAGAGGACCTGAATAGACACTTCTCCCAAGGAGACATATAAATGGCCAACAGCTATATGAAAAAATGCTCAACTTCGCTAGCTATTAGGGAAATGCAAATCAAAACTATAATGAGATACCACCTCACACCAATTAGATGGCTATTATCAACAAAACAAGTAATGACAACTGTTACAGATGCTGTGGAGAAAAAGGAACCCTCATATACTGCTGATGGAAATGTAAATTGACACAGCTACTATGGAAAACAGTATGAAGTTTCCTCAAAAATTATAGAATTACCATACAACCCAGCAAGTGCTCTTCTGTATATCTACCCAAAATATCTGAAAACATTTATCTGTAGAGATAAATGTACCCTTATTTTCATTGCAACATTATTCATGATGACCAAGACACGTAAACAACCAAAATTTTCTTTGATAGATGACTGGATAAAGAAAATGTGGTACATATATAGAATGGAGTATTATTTAGCCATAAGAAAATATGAAATACTACTATTTGTGACAACATGAATGGAACTTGAGATTATCATGCAAACTGAAATAAGTCATGCAGTAAAAGTCGAGAACCATGTGACTTCACTCATATGTAGGATATAAAACTGAAAGCCTCAAATAAACAGGACAAGCAACGAAACAAAAACTCATAGACACAGACAACACTTTAGTGGTTAGTTACCAGAGGGTAAGCAGGGACGGGAAAGTAGAAGAGAGAAAAAGGGGTCAAATACGTGGTAATGGAAGGAATTTTTACCCTGGGTGATGAACACACAATGCAATATATACGGACAGTTAAAAAAACGCATACACACTTTAAAAAACGAAAAAAACTGTATTAAAATTGTAATGCTCAATATATATTCATTAAAAAAAGAGGAATACAAGTCATGTTTGACTTCTGCAATTATAAAAGGTGCTCAAAGTGGTTACTATTAGCATCCAGACACTTCTGATTACAGCAAACTACTGCCTGAGCAACACTGGCCAAAATCTCCTCTTGTATAGCTATGTGTGCTGTTTCAATATCTTACTGAAGTATCACCAGTGCAGCTGGTTTTCTACGGTACACCTCATCCTTTAATGTTCCCCATGGGTAGAAGTCAAGGGGTGTTAAGCCAGGAGAACGAGGGGGAAACTCAAATAATGCTCTCAAATTTCAAATACTATTCCAAATTGTCTTGTGCTCCTGGAGTGACAACTGTGCTCCTGCCATTTTCTTTGACTGTCCTGCCTGTCATGGTGATGCTAGCATTCATTTGGTTACTGCTATCTTTTGAGCAAATGTCATACTATACCTTGCTACCTAATTCAATTCAGCTTCAAAAAGTAATAGCTCTTAAAATGTGTAAACATTACTTGGTACCCCTGGTAGATGATGTATTATAGAAATGTACATTTGAAACTTAAATAATTTTACTAACCATGCCACCATAATAAAACTAATAATAAAAAAATAGCAAACAAAGCAAGGTCAATGCATAGTGGTAGCCAGCTCTGAATGATGGTAGTGATTTTGTGGAACACAGAAGCTGTTAGAGAGCAGCAGCCTTGCAATGAAAACCCCTGCTCCTGCCTGTAACGCAAACTTTTGTCACCTTTCTTTGCACAAAGTTTTAGCACAGAACTTCCTTATTAAGGCAAGGGAAGACAGTGCACTCAGCAGTATCCCGTCCCCCTCACCTAAGCCCACTGATCTAAAGAGGAAGTGGCGATAGCAGACTGTGGACTCCTCCAGCAGCATCTGGTTGTCGGAGATGTATTAGGGCAATTGGGAATAAGACAAAGCTGTAGAACACATACCAAAAAATCACACTTGTCCCTTAAACTCTCCACCACTCTTGTTGAGACTGAAGAAAGAAAGTGAGGCAGGTAAGGCATTAGAGCTACTAATTTTGTCCTAGCACTAGTCCTGTGCTAGTGGCCTGGGGATTTGAGCTTTACATAGTTATGTCTGTGGTGGTTGTATTCTTGATCGACTTTTAGTGTTTGTGATTTCGAGTGAATAGTCAAGGGAATATTCTATCTTCTGAGAAAATACTAACGCATAAAAACCAATTTATGTATTAGTTCTCTTAAGAAATTTATATTACATTTAATATTTTCTTCTCTTTCTTTTTTAAAGATATTATCAGGATAATAAATTCTGACATCCAGAATATCTTTAATCCCAATAGTATTTTATAGGATTTAAAGGACCTTTAGTCTGTTCATACTTGCTTTCCCTCACTCTCTCTGAATTACCATTCATATATATTGTACATCTTTATATCATAGAAGAACAAAATTAGAAGTGACCAAAAGAGTCTACCAGCCTGTGCCCACCATTTTAGGCAGGCTTGTACTTATAAAAATAGAAGCAATGTCTAAAGCTTATTACATTCAAACATTGCTATGGAAACCTAGCCTCTGTCAAACAGAAATATATATATGTTCATATTTTGCAGGTCCAAAAGTGGGAATCAGGGTTGACAAAGAATTTTCACTCTACTTCTGAAGATAAAAGGCATACTTAGATGCCAAAATTTACAAAATTTAGACTAACTTGACATTATAATGAAGAACGTGAACTACTCGGAATCTGCCTATTTCGGGTAGCCCCCATCATTTTCTAGCCACTTCACTTGTTATATTTTTATTTATCATACTTAGCACTTCAGGACCTGACTTTATATATGCATCTGTTTATTGTCTATCTCATCCATTAAAATATAAGCTCCATGAAGGCATCTCCTTTGATTTGCTCAAAATTCCTACCATCTGAAATTGTACACATAGCTTGTGCTCAAGGAATATTTAAGTGAATTAATGAATGAATATACAATGTATGACCACTTTTGATTAAAGACAATAATAGTTCCTCTTTATAAATATGTGTTTCATATGAGAAATATTATGATAAATACTTATATGCATACTTTATTTAATACTAACAAAACCTCTGAAAAGTACGTTTTATTTTTAATTTTAAAGGAAATGTAACTGAATCTAAGAGAAGTTGAGTCAACAGTACAAAATCAAAACTGGTTACAAAGTCACTTCCAGTATAACACCCTAAGGACCTGCGCCCCAGTGAAACTGGTGAAAATTATTTTTTAAAAAATCAAGCATTTAAGTATTTAGAAATGATTCCAAAAACATACACCAAAAGAAGAAACATTTCTTTTTGTGTGTGAGTGCGTGTGTGTAAAAAGTGATGCTATTTTGTTTTATTTTTATTAAATGTATTGGGTTGACATTTGTTAATAAAATTAACAATTGTATAGGTGTCAAGTGTACAATTTTATAATAGATTATATATACATTGGACTGTGTGTTCACCACTCAAAGTCAATCCTCCTTGCATTTACAAATATAAATATACTAAAATATACTAAAACATAGTATACTAAATCTATGTAAGAAAAATAAGTTATTTGAACTAAGACCCATCTCTTTACTCCTGTCTCCTAGCTCAGAGAGAAGAGAGGGAAACTCCACTCCAGCTGAATTCAGCCAAGAACAGGGCTCCTTTTCCCGCAGCTCCCAGTCGAATGATTATGTTCTCAGCAGGGGAAGGCCATCAGTATTCCCCATCCTCCTGCCAGCCACAGGTTGCTGAGGTTAACTTCCAGACAAGTGTGGCCAAGAGATGGGCATTCTAGATCCACTGAAGGCTCCACCTTTATCACAGCTGAAAGCCCTCCTTTCTTTGTCTTGCTAAATAACTACTATTTTTCAGATGTTAGTTCTTTTGGATTGTAGATTCTACTTTCTAGGAGAATTTTCACATTTTTATTTTCAGACTCTTCAATTGATCATTTTCTCTTGTATTATAAAGGTCTAGAATTACCTTCTTGCTTGCTGATTTTAATTTTTCCCTAGAATCTTGTTCTAGTTTTGTAAATAAATTTCATCTATGATGATACATAGACTATATTTATATTTTTCACTTTTTAAATATTTTCTCCTGTATATAACATTGTCTCCATATCTTTCATGTTTCTTTATTTATTTCTTTATTTTGTTCCTCATGTTTACCTTGGTCTCTATCTTTTATATAGTAAGCTTCCTTCAAATAGCTGGTAACTTGTCTGTCTACCCGTATTTTGGACTGAAGCAGTAAAAACTGACTGATTATTCTGAGCACAGATGCAGTTTTTATTCTTGTGACTTTTCATTCAAAGTGTAGCTCATAGACCAGCAGAAATGACAAGTATCAAAGATGCAAAACTCTCAGGCCACTCCATTTAGTAAGATGTCAGGTGATTCACATGCACACTCAAGTTTGCAAAGCACTGGTTCTGCTGACTTTACTACAGTGATTATAAAATAAGTAAGGTTTTTCATTCCACTCCTCTTGTTTATGAATATCTGAAGGAATTCTCACTGCTCTGCCCTTTAAGTTTCTCTAGAGGGGCAATATATGCTAACTTCTAGACTTCTTGAGGTAAGGATAGTAATGAACTCTAAATGTTCACAGAACTCTGGTTTTGACCAATTCTGTTATTAGCTCCATGTAATCCTTGCATTTGGTAGGTTTGGCACCTCTAGGTTTTGAGTTTGTGTGTATTCTTCAGGGCAAACTGCCTTAAATTTCTTTGGCGTGTTTCTCTGAAGGCACTTTGGTTTTAACTTGCTCTGTTTTCTTAAGTCAGTTATGATTCTCTCTTCTATTATGTAAACTCTGTTCCAGTTCTTTTTCTTTCCATGTCATCAAGCAATTGAAACAACTCACTATCATTTAGCTGAGTATTTGAAGAGAGAGCACATAAATGCCAGTGACCCACCGGGGAGGTAATTTCAAAGCACTGGAGAAGCGGAGTGTTGCAGTAGAAAGATTCTGACTAAGAGAAGGCTGCCTGGGGGTTCCAATGAGCATGGCTGACTGGGATATGAGAGAAAAGAAAGAACACTGAAACAGACGCTGCTAAAAATAAACCATGGGCTTTGCTATTATGTCTTGGTTTAGTCCTAATGACCATTGTCCATTCTTGTGTTAAGCAGATTCCTTGTCAGCTCAAGAAGCAGCATTTTGGGTGAATACAGGTCACCTGGCCCCATTGCTTCCAACCACTCAAACCAGCAGACCTCCTCAGTGTCACCATTTTTCCTAAAATAATCCTTGGCCTTGTGTATTCTAAAGAGGTGGCCAGGTCTTTCTTTAACCACAAAACCCGAGGAAGCTACATTAGACCCATAGTTATTCCAGTGGAACCAGAAGTGTCAGAAGGTTCCAAGAAAGCAAAGTACTGACAAACGTGGCAATTGCGATTTAGAATCCCAATTCCCTAACCGTGTTCCATGCAACATTACCTCAATAGATGCTCCTTGAGGAAAAGAATCCTAGATAAATTCCATTGAAGGCCATAAGAACTTAAAAATATTAAGTGTATACCCATAATGCATACCAAAATAAGCAACTTAGTGTGGAAAAAATGTAACAAACCCAGTAAAATACAGTTTTTATTTGGTGTTAACTTCCTTGATAATCTAAACAAATATGACCTATCAACACAACATTTTTCTTCCCAAATTTGCTGGTGTCCCAAACATGTATTTTATTTGCCAAATATATAGTTAATGTTTATTCTGGCACTGGTTCTATTATTAAATAATTTTGGAAACTGATGCAATTTTCTCTAGAAATCCATAATGCATGTGAGTATATTAAAGAGTCTGACAGTTCATTGGAGAGAAAAATGTGCAACTTCAACACAGTGTTTCAAAATCTTATCTGATCTTAGAAGCTACTTTTGACAGAAACCTTATTAGTAGTTTATTGAGTTAGTCGTCTACAGAAGATATTTGGAGACCACTTCTTAGAGATCTAAAGTTGGACAAGGCAGGCATCTGGCTCTCAAAAGCATTGTCATGTCCAACATTCTGCACAAATAGACCTGATGGCACCAAAGATTAATCTTTCAAGGCATCTGTTCTTTTAATATGGAACATAAATCCCAACCATCTAAATATATTTCTTGTGTTTTTGAGATAAAATATTTTCTGTACCTAACTGTAGTGTAACACTGTTGGTGCTATTTTAATTGCCACTTGATATCATCTCAGAAGCAGCTGGCTATGTTATGACTGTGATAAAAATGACAGAAGTTGTGTATGTATATGTGTAATGTAATTCGTAATTCTCTGAAGTTTTGATCTGTGTTTAAAATAAATGCCACGTGTCTCCATGGATGATAAATCACACAGGAGATTTGAGATTCTAACAATCTAGTACTGATTGATGAGAAAGTAAATTTAAATTATATGTAAATTAAAATGTAAACAAAATTAGAAATTTTCCTTTGTTCAGTAATAGTCTATGCAGTACTATAAGGCCTTCGCAAATTACAATTTTGAGATTATGCCCATTATAACCCGTTGTATTACTGGATGCACTGGAATAGGTAGGTATCTCTGATACACACAATTAATATAGTGATCTACTATTGTAACACCATCTTAAAGGATGAACCTGGCTGCCTTATCATTTGTGTTAACAAGAAATTCAGAGTTGACAGAACTGAATAAATCTGATGGAAATATATTTTGAGCTATTTTTCTAGAGTAATTTGTGGATTTGAGTTGATTCATCATTCTCCTTCCATTCCTCCTTGTAACCACTGGTATGAATTAAAAGAAAGTTGAATGAAATTGAAGATGCAATCTATGACAATAGAAAAACTGTAGCTCACTTTCCCAAATGAGGATTGTAATATTAACATAAGGCTTTGCCTGAATGAGTTAATGAACTACAGTACATGGTTTCACAGTGTACATGGTACAGAAGTTCTTGCTATTCCTTATTCTGTCTTTAACATCAGAGCTAAATGGATATTAGGAAATCTAAACTCACTATGTATCTTATAAGCAATGGAAGACTGATTAATGATTCTAAAAATAGTGCTAATATGAATAACAGCTTACTGTTAAATGTTTATTATGTACAATAACCTGAGGTAAACTCATTTTTAAGAAAGACTAGCCTTCATTTTTATAGCAGTTTTTGGATCAGAGCAAAATTGAGTAAAAGGTATAGAAATTTTCTATATACTCCCTTCCCTCACACATCCTAGTCTCTTTATCAATATCCCATACGACATTGGTACATTTGGTACAAATGATGGACCTACACTGATGCTCACAATCAGTGACAGTTCATATTGTACGTTATGGTTCACTGTTGGTGTAGTATATTCTATGGTATTAGAAAGATTTATAATATAATGACATCTATCTACTATTATAGTACCACACAGAGTATTTTCATTGCTGTGCTCTGTCATAACTGCTAGAAAACACTGATCTTCTTACTGCCTGCATAGATTTTTTCAATTAAATTTATTGGGGTAAGGTTGGTTAATAACATTATATAGGTTTCTAGTGTACAATCTATAATAAATACATCATCTGTATATTGCATTGTGTGCTCACCACCTCAAATCTAATCTCCCTATGTCACCATATATGTGACCACCTTTACCCTCTTCAACCACCCCTCTTCTTTTCTGGTAAGCTTCAAACTATTGTCTGTGTCCATGAGTTTTTATTTGTTTTGCTTGTTTATTTGTTTGTTGCATTCTGTTTTATATCCTATATGTAAGTAAAATCATGTGGTCCTAGCAATTTTTCCTCCTACATATTTTTCTCAGCATGCTGCTCCAAAGATACATCCATGTTTTTGCAAATATCAGTATTTTGTCCCTTATTATAGTTGAGTAGTATTCCATCGTAGTATATATGTAGCATATCTTTTTTATTCAATTATCCATCAAAAGACACTGAGGTTATTTCCATGTCTTGTCTACAGTGAATAATGCTGTAATGAACATATGAGTACATATATCTTTACAAATAAATCTTCTAAATTTTGGCAGTAGATATGCAGAAGAGGGATTACTGGGTTATATGGTAGCCTTATTCTTAATTTAAAAAATTTTTTTTGACTTTTCTAGAATATCATATAGCTGGAATTGTATACTATGTAGCCTTTTCAGATTGGTTTCTTTCACTTAGTAATATGGATTTAAGTTTCCTTCATAATTTTTTAATGGCTTGATAGCTCATTTCCTTTTAGTGCTGAACAATATTCTACTGTCTGGACGTACCAGTTTCTTTATGCACGAAATTATTGGTCGCTTCAAAGTTTTGGTAATTATAAATAAAGCTGCAATAAACACTTATCTTCAAGTTTTTGTGTGGACATTAGTTTTTAACTCCTTTAGGCAAATACCAAGGAACACAATTGTTGGCTTGTATGGTAAGAATACATTTACTTTTATAAAAAACTGCCAAGTGTTTTCCAAAGTGGCTGTATCATTTTGCATTTCCATCAGCAATAAATAAGAATTTCTGTTGTTCCACATTTTTGCCAGGCTTTGGTGCTGTTACTCTTCTCAATTTTTGGCACCATATGTGTGTAGTGGTATCTCATTTTTATTTTAATATGCATTTACCTCGTGACATAAGATGTGAAGAATCTTTTCATGTGCTTATTTGTCACCTGTATATCTTCTTTGGTGAGGAATCTGTTAAGATCTTTTGCCCATTTTTTAAGTCAAGTTATAAGTAAACTTTTTGCATGCTCAGAGTTTTAGGAATAAAAACTACCCAAATAATATTATTGCTGTATGATTCACTTTCCATTTCATGAAGTAGGAGAAACCATCTATTATTTTCTCTTAATTTTACAAAAATAAAAAATATCTTAAAACATTGCCTAGGAATTTTGTTCCTTTAAGAACATACCACTCAGTCCTCAGAAGCTTCTGAGACTAATATAGTTTATTAGAATGGCCTAAAAATGGAAAGATTCTGTCTCAATTAACATATTTTTATTCAGGTCTAGCATGAACAAAAAGGGTCCCCATAATGGGATAGGTAGAAAACAAATCTGAATTTTTCTATAAAGAATATGTAAATATTATAAAACATTTAATTAAACCTACTACATATTAATTAAAACGATGACAAACATTTTTAGAATAAAAAGTCATAAAGTTTTGTCATTCATTACAGACAAAAACATGGACCTAAAAGTTTTGTATTATGTAATCTACCTCTGTGAAAGTCTATTTTTCTGGAAAAAAAAAAAATAGGTCTGTGTGTTAAAATAAAATTCACACTTTTGAAAATATCAATCCTTATAACACACTAGAGCATCTAACAATGCATGATGTAGAGTATACACTATAAATATTTATAGACAATATTACTTTTTAAATAGGCATAATTTTTCTTTCAAAATATTAAATATATTATCCTACTAAAGGTGATTATTTTTATATCCTCCATCCAAATATCCACTGGAATGCTAAACCTAGTATGCCAGTAGAAAAATGTATAACATGTTTCTACCTTCTTCAGACATCTCAGAAAAATAAATCTTCACCTGTGACAGTCTTCACTCTGTTATCATTCACAGTATTCTCAGTTAAGTAGATCTTATCTAAACCATTCTCAAATTCTCTCCAGAAATAGTTCTTAATTTAGTGCATCCCAGCTCCTGGTCACTCCCAGGGTCACCACGAAAGTCTTTCCCTAAGACAGTGCTTAGGCTTTGTCAAAGTTCTTTGCGGCCTTACAGAGAATGTTCTTTTACCTAACACACCCAACACAAGGGTCTCACTCTCTAATTCAAAGCCTGCTGTACTTACCCTGTCTCTTTCACACTTGGCTACAAATTTAAAATATTGTATGATTCCTTCTACATTTAGTCTTGGAATAAAAACTTGGACTCCATTTTTTTATTTTCGACCTAACAGTTTTTAGGTCAAACTATTCTTTTCTCTCTTTCCTACTGTCCCACGTGGGCCCACCAAGACAAGGGAGTCCCTGTGTACCACTCATCCTATGAGGTCTGTGAAAAATCCCCTGCCAAACCCTCATGCAGCATGTGGCCACTTCCCCAACCCCATCCCCAAGCCACTACTCTGTACTTCGTTCTTGCTTCACTTCTTACAGAACCTGAATCCTTCACCTTGGAAAATCCTTGTGTGGTTTACTGTGTGAATAAGAAATGTTATTTCTCATCCATTGGGACCTATATGTCATTTGTCCTGGCGTCCATTATAAATTCCTTGGGAGGGGCAGAATTAATAGCAGGAGATGCTAGTCACCCATATAAAACAATTCTTAATATATTTATTTATGTCAATAAATCACATCCTCATCATACTTTTCATTTAAAATGTTTAAAAGGTTTTATTTTCTTTGTGCCTAATACAGACATTTATGTAATTATATAATTATATATAATATATATAATTTTGTCTATTTTCATAATATATAATTAAATATGTAAATATATAATTAATGTCTTCATTTACACAAATGTTTTATTTTTTTGATGTGAAAACTATAAACAGCAAAGATTGTCTTGTTTTTCTGTAATTAGCATATTCAAATAGATATTTATTGAATTCTTTTTTATTTGGTCATAAATTTATTGCCAAATTAAATTAAATTTACTTAAAATAGAAATAAAGGGTATACAAACAATATATTTTCCTATATTCTAAAGATTAATATTGTGTTTTATAACTGATTGTCCAACACCATATCTTGATAGTATAATACTTCTTTTTGTTCAATTCGTTTTGTATCATGTTTTAGTATATACACAGGCTGCAAGTTCGAATTCTTCATTTAAGTTATTCTTTTTTTTGGGGGGGTGGCTTAACATAAATTTATTTTCTAACAATTCTGAAGGCTAGAAGTCTGAGATTTTCTTCAGAGGCCTCTCTCTTGGGCTTATAGATGTCATTTTCTGCTTGTGTCTTCATGGTCATTTTCTCTGTGTATGTCAGTGTCCCAATAACTAAGTTATTCTTTTCAAGCTGCTTTCCCTATCTTTGGTCCCCTTATGTGCTAATCATTTGAAGGGCAAAGCTTTGAGTGAATTAGCAACTGATTCTTTCACTTTACAACAAGGTTTTGTTTTGTTTTGTTTTTAACCTTCTCTCATACTGTGAATTACCGTGACTTATAAACTATTTTGTGCAAAAGTACTCTTCAACTGCTAAAATTTATGTCGGTCACATATTATTGCAAACACATGGAATAGAGGGGAAAACACTTTGATTATTTGCCAAAAATATCTCAAAAAACCAACAGTAGAATTATATAGTCAAGTGAACAATGTAAGAGTGCAATGGAGAAAGGCATAAGAACAGAGCAGTTATTTAAGGAGGTGGGAGTAAAGTCAAATACTTTATACAATGAATGTATTAATTATTTAGTCTACCTTTGTTTAAAGATCACAAATTAATTTTTCTTTTGACAATAATTTCTTTATTTTTCACATGTACACGATCCTAACAAGGCTTTTGCACAAATACAACATCCAACTCAAATGAAGATCAAATGACACGCTATCAATAAAGGTATTGCTCTACCATCATTTTACAATTCTTATCATTCTTAAATCTTGTTTAATACCATTGATTTTTTCTGTCTAATAATTTATTTTTTGTTTGACTTTAGTGAAACTCTTTCCAAAATAAATCCAATAACCATAAGACTAAATAGTTATCTCATAAATTTGAGTGCTATCATATTTTTGTTTCTATTTTCAGAGCACTTATATTTTTAAATGCAAATAAAAAAGCTGTAGGCAAGTGACATAGAATTTTAATCTATAAAAATACAAGTATACACCTCATGGATTTTACATGGGTTGAAATATTTTACAACTTCTAAATTAGCTGAAAGAGTAAAAACTTGCAAGGGAAAAATTTGATAATGACTAATTCAAACATGATTTTAGCAGATAAAGAATACAATTGGGAAACTCTTTAAGACACACTAGTGTCTCAATGTTTTTACTAGATAAAGAAAACAATTTTAATTAACCACTAAATTTGGGGATAGAGAGAAAATGGATTCTGGTTAGACAACAATGAGACTTATGTGTTGAGGATGACTTGTACCATTTGGTAATAATCTACCATGGTGGCATAAAGAAATAGTTTAGCATCCTCTGACGATTTCTTTACTTCAATAATTCCCTTTTCTCTCTAAAGAGCCCCATATACAGGAGAACCACTAACTCTTAACTGTTATGTGAATGCTTCCACCTTCTCAAGGCCACTCCCTTAAAAACAGTTCCAAACTGAGCCAATCAGAGAAATTACACAAGGAATTTGAAAATTGGCAATGTAAACATAAAGACATTTGTTGGAGTAGAATTACTTTGATGGACACTTTCTAAAGAGAAGGTCCTCTTACTGAGGTTGATAATTTGCTCATTCCCTCTTTCTGTTGACCTCACTTCCTGTTATTTCTTTGATTCCTATTATCTACCCCAGCTATTTTTCAAAAATTTTTTTGTTATTGCTGTTAATTTGTCCAGAGTTGGTTTCTGTTGCCTGTTAATAAAATAGAATCTTAGGTTATACAGATATTAGTATCAGAGACTGAATTGTAGTCAGATCTTCAGGGGTGTGTGGAATATTTAGAATTAAATGTCAGGCCAAGAAAGATAGACATTTATTGACTTGTGTCCTTACTTTAGGATGGCAAATAGCCTGTGGGACTTGGGGTCAAAACAACTTAATTGGGTTACCTCCTACGATCCATTGACCATATACTCACTGAGGTCAAAATTAAAGAATTGGTGTAGTGGCTTAAGGCTTCGGTGCTGGCACTGTCAGCGCTGCGGCCTGGGTTCGATTCCCAGTCAGGGAGCTGCCCACATACCAAAAAGCAAAAAATAAATAAATAAATAAATAAAAATTAAAGAATTGGACAAAAATTATAGTAGAACATTTGAAGCAAATATAACAGGTTCAAAGAAAGAGATATACTTTCTTTGAAAATAAAATATTAAAAATTATATTTAAAATTCTGGACTGATATAAAATTCTAAATTCTAAGAGTTGCTAAAAATAGATCTACTCCATCTTGAATTAGAAGCTTGTGGTACTACATCTTCTATCATTGTGTCTCGGAAAGGCTACGGCAGAACTTTGAGTAGTGCACTTTTATTACCTACTTTATCTGCTGACAGGATGGAGCAGGCAGTGGCTAACAGTATAGTCAGATGATCAGGGCTTCAGGTGAAAAACAGAGGGTGAATAGCTATGGGACTGGAGAAAGAGTTTCTGAATGAATCTTTCTGGATGGTCCCTAAACCTGAAATATCTCTGTGAATGCTCAGCAAAATAGTTACTCAAGAAGAAAGTCTTTGACACTGAAAGGAGTAATGTGACCCATTTTGTGAATATCAGTGATTTATTGCCACCATGCCACAGATAGTTCAATTATCCTGAAAAAGCTGCCATGGGATAGGGAAGTAGACTATGCATGGGCACAATGACATAGACGCCCTTTAACAAGGTCAACACCATATCACTACTGATTTTATTGGTATTGCTGGGACCCTGTTTGGATGTTGAATGCATATGTTTTTAGAAATTCAACTAGACCTGAGACTCCTTTATAGTAATATGCATTAAGGTAACCTAGAAGGCACCTGGTAGCAGATAGATTCTATTAAATCACTTCCATTATGAAGTGAGCAGTACATTTTTTCTTCCCTATTTAGACACTTATTCTAAATTTACCTCTGACAGCATCATATTTTGTGGACCTACAAAATTCCCTTTATCCCATGATGATACTCTGGAGAATAGTGCATGGGCATAATAAACATACTTTGAGGGGAAATAAGTAAGTTAATGGGTGCACGCATTTGAGATTTGCTGGTGTTTTCATGCATTCCAGAATCTCAAAGTATTGGTAGAGTGAGAGTGCCTTACCAAAATCTTGGTGGTTTCGTGTAGAATATAAATTTGAGAGCTGTTTTACAGGGTGTTTTACATGGTTTCTACTCTGGTAAATTAAAAGTCTAATTATTCAAAGAAGGAATATTTTGCACCAACTGTTCTGTATATTGTGAATGAGTCATTCAATACTCGTTCTAAACCACTTCTCACATGCAGGATATAGAATAATCAAACTCCTTTTTTAGACTCCCTTGCAGTTAAGGCTCAGTATGTGATTACTGTTCTACAAATTACACACATACACACATACACACACACATACATACATACACAAATTTAACTCAGAATTTTGTCTTGTGAGAATTAGATGTATATTTTGCTGGTAGTATTGTGGCAGAATCAGAAGGCTCTTGAAAGTAACAGCTTTTGCTATTGTTTGTTGATATGATAGCAGCTTGATAAGGCAGAATCAGATGCATCTTTGGAGTGCCTTACATCTCCAAAGTCAAACAAGAGTTGTTGCATTGGTCCTGTCAATATTTGTAAAAAGCTGTTTATACTCCCTTTATATACGAAGGCTGTCCGGAAAGTACTCAGCCAACTAATATGAATAATAGAAGCATTGATGGCTGGATTTTTTCCAGACATTTGTTTACCTTTCTACTTAAATTAACCAAATTAAATTCCTTTGTTTTCAACTTAAAAACAGGAATGATTATAATTGGAAAATAAAATTCATTTCACCAATTGGAATCATTAATGTCATTATGGTAGCAGGCAGAAAATAAGGTCACATTGTCTGAATTAATACCTCTTAAATATCAAAAAGGAATTGGTTTGCTAGTAAATATTTTAGGAATACTACTTCAACTCTGACCAGATTAAACTGTAAATCGCTTATATATACCTCAAGAAGAAAAGTGCAAGCTACTTTATTTGGCAAGGTGTCCAAAACTGCTGGTTAAAGAGCGAATAAAGGGAAAGGACATGTGTAGTGGTATAATAATATAACAAGGACCAGCTACTGCATTGGTGAACATGAGGAGTCGCATAAATAAGGGCTGTATTTTTTCTTATATTTTGCACCTTGATAAATATGATTTTTCTTATCCTTTATGTTATTACTCTGTGTAATGTTTTTTAAGCACACACACGTGTGTGTGTGTGTGCGTGTGTGCGCGCACACGCGTGTGCATGCAAGTGTGTGTTAACCATGCTAATTAGGCTGGTATTTATAGGATTAAACTTCAGTATTCAACTAGCTCAAGAGAAAAGTAGATAAAGACAAGTAATAAAAATAGTTGTTACTGATTATAAATAAATCTACAAATACTCTTCTAATGATGAGGAAGCTGGGCTTGAAATATGAGAGATGAATATGAAAGATGAAGGTATTTAAATTTATATCTATACCTTTGTCATGGTTATAATTATTATCTAGGAGGAAGCTGTGCTGCTGAGGAAGATTATACTGACATCTACATCATCTTTAATGAATGAATGAACTCTCCTTTAAAGAGAATATACTACCCACCCAGGCAAGTCCTCTTGAACCTTGACTTCTTCTTAATAGGAAGAAGTAAAAATAAGTAAATTTATTTATTAATACTACTTTTGAACTATCCCGTATGACCATAATTTTGTAGAGTCAGATTGCTATTATCTCAGTTCACTTTTTAACCCATAGTATAAATAATAACATGAAAATGAGGAGAAATGAAAGAACAGAGGGCAGCATTAAATACTAGAAAACTAGTTCTTATAAAAATTCTCCTATTATCTTCTGTACTTTAAAATATACCATTTATGTTCCACTATCAGCTGGTTTCACTGGTGAATTATATTACCTTATAAGGAAAAGATAATACAAATATTATGCAAATTTTAAGCAAAGATATTGTAAGAAAAAAATTAAAGACCAAAACCATCATGAAGAATGGTGCAAATAGCCTTAAGAAAATATTAGCAAATTTAACCCAGTAGTATATTAAAAGGATAATATATCATTACTAAATAGAGTTTACCCCAGAAAGGAAGGAATAGTTTAATACCTAATAATTAATCAATTTTATTCACCACATTTAAAGAATAAAGTAAAAAAGGGTTGTATTTACAATAAATTCTCACTTATAATAAAAACGAAACAACATATTAGCAACAGGAAATACTTCCTAAATCTGATCGAATGTATGAAAAATGTACAGTTATGAACAAAGTTACTAGCCAATATAAGAAGGCAAGAAAAAGAAAGAGAGGAAATAATTTAAAAGAAGAATAAAATTACCTTTATTCAAGGACAATATAATTATATGAGGATTGACAATTAAGTTCATGAACTCATTCCAGAAAAAGTGCTGCATACCTAATTGCTACAGTGACCTTTGAAGTATTCCCTTTGGGAAGCTGTGTACTGATGCCAGTGCCTACTCAACACTTCTAAGCAATTTTGGAACTCTTTTTCTGGAATGGCAGTCAGAGATGTCTTTGTATTACCCTTGGTGTCTGTCCTAAATGTCATCAAAATGTCTTTCCTTCAATATTTCCTTTATTTTGGGATAAAGAAAAAAAGTCACTGGGGGACAGATCAGGTAAATAGGGAAGGTGTTCCAATACAGTTAATTGTGTACTGGCTAAAAACTCCCTCACAGACAGTGCCCTGTGAGCTGCTGCATTGTCATGATGCAAGAGCCATGAGTTGTTGGCGAAACGTTCACGTCGTTTTCATCTAAGTTTTTCACACAGTCTTTTCAGCACTTTGAAATACACTTGATTGGTGGCTTGTCCAGTTGGTACAAATTCATAATCAACAACCACTCTGATCAAAAAAGTTTATTTACATTGTTTTGACTCTTGATTTGGAGTGACAGAACATTTTTGGTTGTAGAGAATTACCTGACTTCCATTGTGCACTTTGACACTTTGTTTCAGGGTTTTATTGGTACACTCACATTTCATCAGCAGTGATAACATGGCCCAAAACATCATCTTGTCTTTTCAAAAAACTCTAGAAAAAGTTAGACTTTCCTTTGCTTTTGTTCATCAGTGAGTTCCCTCAGGACTATTATTTGCACACACTTTTCTCATGCCAAGATTTTCAGTTAAGATTTTCCTCTTCCTTCATCAATGTTTACTTGATCTGCTATGCTTCTCATAGTTAACTGATGATTTTGATGCACAATTCAATGAATTTTGTGATGTTTTCATCAATTCTGTTTATTACTGGCCACACTGACTTCTCTTTATAGTGACGCTTTCTCTCCCCTCAGAAAAACATTTAATCCATTTATACACTGCCGTTTTCTTCATGGCATTATCCTGATAAAATTAGACTAACATGTTTCTGATTTCACTTCCATTCTTGCCAAGTTTAACAAGAACTGTAATGTTTGCTCATTGCTCTAAATTTAAGCTCCGACATTCTTATGATGGCACACAAAAACATGAAGCAACAATAATAAATGCCACTCAGCAAGACAGTGCTACATGTCAATGTAAACACAGCTATGAGACACAGATATATCAAGGTTATGACACGTTACCAAGTTGTTTGTACAGTGCTGCCAATGTAGGCGCATGGTGGCAAGTTCACGAACTTAGTTATCAGACCTTGTACATATTGAAAACCCCAAGGAATCACCAAAATTTACTAGAAATAAGAAGTGACTTTAACAAGTAACTGAATATAAAGTCAAGAGTTAAAAATTAATTGTATTTTTATAAATAATGAAGAAACAATTGGAAAATGAAATATAGAAAACACAATAGCATCAAAAGTAAAATACTTATAAACAGGCTTAACATAAGATATACAGGATCCTAAGAAGTCTATAAAACATTGCTAAGTGAATTAAATTATACCTAATAAATTGAGAGATCAGATATGTCATTATCATGGATCAGAAGACAATAAGATTTCAATTATCCTCCATTATATATAGATTTAATGCAATTTTAGTCAATATTGCAAGAAGTTTTTTTTTTAGAAATTTGTATACAAAATAGAATCTTAAATAAATAAAACACTCTTAAAACAGAAGAATGAGTTTAGGAGAGTTATACTACCATATTTTAAGAATTAGAAAAAGTCACAGTAATCAAGATGGTGGGATAATAGTATAAAGATAGACCAACAGGTCAATCAATGGAACAGAAGAGAAAATCCAAAATTAGCCCTACAAATATACAAAGGTAACTCAATAGAAAAAGAACTTTTCAACAAATAGTTATGGACTTACAGATAAAAACATATCAATTACTTACGAAAGCTGTTATTTAATATTAAATCTTAATGCATTACTTCTATTCTTGGTTTAAAATAAGATACAGGTTAGCAAACTTCAAAAACATTTATTAATCATTTTTTAAATATAATGACCAAAATATCACTCAAGCCTTTGCCATGTGCTGAATTGCTTTCAATTAGTGCTGAATTATCTAATATCTTTCATTTAATATAACTGTTTATTTTTTATAAATTATACATTTATTATATAAATAATTTGTCACATGTGAGGCATTGAACAAGTGCTAAGTATGCAGTGATAAACAAAACAAAGTGAACAAAAACTCATAGATACAGGCAACAGCTTAATGGTTGCCAGAAGTTAAAGGGGTTTTGAGTGTGGCAGAAGAAGAAAAATGGGGTCAAATACATGTTGATGAAAGGAGAATTGACTCGGTGGTGAACACACAATGCAATATATAGGTGATGTATTATGGAATGGTACACTTGAAACTTACATAATTTTAACAACTAATGTCACTGCAATAAATTTAATAAAAAGTTTTAAAAAATTAAAAAGGAGAAAAATATCTTGGTCCTTAAAGGTTTTTATCATGTAATATTCAAAAGTGGAAGACACACTTTGGTCAAATAAAAATACAAGTATATACGATCACCTATTTTTGGAATTGCAATACAATTTCTTTTATTTTTATTATATTCATTTTGGAGTGTATCTCATCCCAATATGTCAGTAAGATTCCTTCTCATCAAATTATATGTCACATTTAGTCTAGCTTTATGAAAGAAAACATAATTGTGCTAGGAAACTATAATGGGTCCTAAATTAGATTAGGGGATAATAATTGTCTTTTCCAAAACGTCAGGAAGTCACAATTAGGCTGAGATCTGAAAGTTGGTAAGAATTACTCAGATGCTGATTAGAGAAGTGTTTGGGGTTTTAGGAACCAGTTAAAATATCCTAATGTGGACAAGAGCTTTGCTGTTTGAGGAACTACCAGACTACTTTGTATATATGTGTATTTGTGGAACTAGTCAGTTTGTCTGATGGAGAACCTTAAATGCTTCTCAAAGTGTACAGCAGGCATGGGATATCTGCATATTGCTTCAGTACTTGATTTTAAAAGTTCCTTTGAAGTTTTCTTAAACATTTAGATAATTGATTTATCATGACTCTTTGTGTTATAGCTTAAGACAGGGAAAAACTTATTTTGACTTGAAACATTTAAACTCAGATGCAAATCACCTCAACCACAGAATAACTTAAACATACCTCCTATTGAGCATTTGACTTAGAGTTATATAGAACCCTCAGGGGCCTGTCAATGATTGGCTTGCTGCAAATATACACTTTTGGGTGGTTGAAATAAAGTTTTGGAGAGAGTTATATAAAACTGTCTATTTCTATCTCAAAGCTTCTCTCCCTAAAAAACAATTTTAATATTTATAGAGTTGATGCCTCGTTGCTATTTCTGAAAGTAATTATTAATAGAAGATAGGCAGGAAGATAAAGCTATTTAACACCTGTTCAAAGGATGGAATGGAATCTATCCATTACCATTCTAAATCATTTGAGGTACAAGTACCTCATGATACAGACTTTGAAGTGTTAAAAGCCAGAAATGTATTGTAAGCTAATGCCTCCACTGTATTGCAAACTAATGCAGTGTAATTGTAGAATTAAACTTTCCATAGATGAAATGATTGTATTAAACATTGAAAAAAGGCATGTATTGTTTACTAATTTTGTTCTTTAATGATATTTAACAAAGCATTGCAGGAACAGTTAATTACATAGTTTTTCTAAAAATCTATATTACCACTCATGCCATCCCTTAGACTGCAGGATTGAATCTTGCAAATTGAGAGGGTATTAAAAGAGCTTTAAGAGGCTAAAAAACTAATAGAGTTATCTTAGGGGTTCTAATTAGGAAGTTGTGCCCTTAACCTTTAGTTATTCCACCACTGATTTCACCAATAATTTTTGAGTATATAATTTAACCTCTTTAGTTTTCTAATGTGCTATGCTTTAATGATAAGAGTAATATTTAGAGTAATAAGTTGCAAGAAAGTTGGTATCTAACACCCTCAGGTTAGTATGTAAATTTTTTAGTTTGGCAACAAGGACAAACCCAGTTCGTGCCTCACATTTCGTTTTCCTTGCCATCTAGATGGAGGTCCAGATTTTAAACTGCTTGACTGAATATACCATGACACAACAGAGCTGTGCCAAATGTCAGTGCTCGGGCCTGTCTGAAAACAGGGATTTTTTGCCCTCCTGACTTCCTTCCAACCCAATCTGACATAAACTGTAACATGCTCTATTTTAATTGACTCATTGTCAGTCTTTCTGTTATACTGTGAGCTGCATAGACCCCAGTGTCAAACAGAATTCATAACACAGATGTCTCATTTCATATTTGTCAAGTGGATAAATTAAAGGATGAATAAAGCACAGGTTCATTCAGTTATACTGTATAGGTTTTGGATTAACCACTTTAACTAAATGAAAATATAATATGAATTAGCAGTGATGTGGTTCTCTGAACAGCCAATTATATTTAAGATTAAGACTGTGTCAATAGAAGAACCTACAACATCCAAATTCAGGGAAGTAACAGATACTCTGACCTGTGGAATCATAAAAACTTCTATTTATTAACTCCATATCTGAATATCATAACAAAGGATGTGAAGAAAGTGACAGCAAAACACCAAATTACATACAATATATAATAGACAGGGGACTATAGGTATAAAACAAAACGAAAGAAAACAAAAAGTTTGTGATTAAAAAATTGTCTTTCACAGTATATATGTAAGAATAAGGATTGAATCATACTATAATGTACACTAATGTACATATCGCTTAGCTTAAGAAATATATAAGCGTACTAATGAAATCCTCAGTGAATAACTTTCTACAAACACATAAAAATTCTATTATATAAATAAATGACAGTTAAATGGTTCTTTTGCTGCCTTTTCTCCTTTTCTTTACCATTTATTTATTTATTATCTCCCTGAATTAATTAGAACCTATAAACTATTGTTGAGGACGCACTTGTGAGTATCCTTACCTTACTGTCTGTCACTGGGCTATCGTCTAAAAGACCCTAATGTTTCTCAAAGCATAAACTATGTCATGAGCTATGCTTGCTTACACGAACTTATGGCTTTAAATGGTATTTAATTTGTGGTTTCACATCTCTGCATCTCATTGTATTCCTAGATCACAAGAGCTGGTTTAATTGATTACTTAGATTTCTTTTTGATTTAGTTTGCAATATTGAATATGAACTCATATAACACACCTGCAAATAAGCCTGGTCTGTATCATAGTTAGGAACTCAGATCTCTTTCCTCTTTTTTTAATGCTTATATTTACCCATTTCTGCTATGTGCAAAGCCATTGAAAAGGGCTGTTGCTGAAATACAGATGAAATGGACAGAAAAGACACCTTCAAGATGCCTATAGGAATTCAGATGACAATTTCAGCTTGCAGTTAACTGAAATTTCTAAGGTATTTTTCAGTTTTATATCAGATTCAGTCCAACTCTAGAATTTTATTTTCAATACCTAAATGTAGGACTCACATTTTTCATTTTAAATTGCATCTCTTTGTTTTTAAATATCATTTTAGTTTGCTAAGGTGCCGTATTTTGAATTGTTTAATGCGCTCCTGTATATAATGCACACCTGTTTTTGGCCCCAAACTTTCAGGGAAAAAATTTTTTGCTTTAATTTTTTAATTCAAATTTTCATTTGTTTATATTTAGGTACTTGTTTTTGTATTATAAAGGAATTTTAGCATTTTTTTAACATATTATGGTACAAGAGATTTTATGTAACAAATAATTACAAAACACAAGAATGGATACAAGGTACAAAAATTTTACATATAAATTTTATTATATAAAAACACTGCTTATCTTATTCCAGGGTATTATTTTGTATATGGGTAACTTTATTGATTTCCAGTTATACTTTTAACTCATAAGCATAAATAAAGGAATTAAAAACATTTATATAGATATAGAATTAGTACTATCCATATATAATGCTCATCCTTATTTTTCTCTCACAAATTTGGGCAGAACATGCCCATTATACATGGCAAAATATAGTAATATTGTGTAAAGTTAAGATGGACAAAATGTTGATTTGATACACTTACATATTACAAAATATTTAGCACTATACCATTAGCCAACACCTCCATCACTTCGTGTAATTACCATTTCTTTTTTTGTGGTGAGAACATTTAAGATATTCCCTTAACAACTTTCAGGGATATAATACAGTATAATTAACTATAATCACCATGCTGTATATTAGATCCCTAGAACTGGTTTGTCATATAACAAGTATAACAAAGAAATTTTTACCTTTTGACAAACATACCTCATTTCCCTTACCCCACACACCCTGGTAAACACAATTCCACTCTATGTTTCTATAACTTCAAGTTTTTAGATTTTATATATAAGTGATATCATACAGTATTTGCCTTTCTTTATCTGATTTATTTCACTTAGGCTATTTCCATGGTATTGCAAATGGCAAACTTTCCTTCCTTCAATGAACATGGAAGTATAGATACCTCTTCAAGATCTCGTTTTCATTTGCTTTGGAAATACACCCAGAAATGGAATTGCTGGATCACATGTTCGTTCTATTTTTAATTTTTTGAGGTACCTCCAGACTATTTTCAATAGTGGCTGTACAATTTACACACCTACCAACAAAGTACAAGTGTACCCTTTCCTCCACATTCTAACATTTATTATTTCTTGTCTATTTGATAACAGCCATTCTAATAGGTATGAGGTAGTGTCTCATTGTGGTTTTGACTTACATTTCTTTGGCAGTTAGTGATGTTGAACAAATTTTCATGTATCTGTTGGACATTTGGATGTATTCTTTTGAAAAATACCTGATTAGTGCCTCTGCCTATTTTTAATCACATTATTTTGCTGTTGTTGAGTTGTATGAGTTCCTTACACCTTTTTTATATTAAACCCTTTCCAGGGTAGTGCTGGCCTCCTAAAATGAGTTTGGAAGTGTTCCCTCTCCTAAATTTTTTGGAATACTTCAAGAAGGATTGACATTAATTCTCCTTTAAATGTTAGCTAAAATTCACCATTGAAACATTTTTTCCCTGGTATTTTTGTTGTTTTTGTTGGGAGTACTTAGATTACTGTTACAACCTCCTTATCAGTCTTTTCAGATTTTCTAGTTCTTCATTTTTCAGTCTCTATAAATAGCATGTTCCTAGGAATGCATTATTTTTTCCTAGATTATCCAATTTGTTGACAAATAAGCATTCATAGTTGTCTTGTAAGATCTATTGTATACTATATTTTTGTGGTCAGTTGTAATATCTGCTCTTTTATTTCTGATTTTATTTGAATCTTCTTTTTATGTATACTTTGTTTGGTGAAGTTTTCAGTCATTATTTCTTTAAATAAGATTTCTGCCCCTCTCTTTTTCCTCTTATCTCCATCTGGAACTCCAGTAATTTATAAATGAGTTCTTTTGAGGGTATCCAATACATTATGTAGGCATTCTTCATTCTTGTTTATCCTCTTTTCCTTGTTACCCTCTGATGGGATTGTTTCAAAGTTCCTGTGGGCTCGCAGATTCTTTTTTCTGCTTGACCTGTTTTGCTATTCGTATTCTCTCCTGAACTGTTCATTTCTTCAATTGTATTTTTAAACTCTAGAATTTCTATTTGATTCTTTTTAAAATTTCTATCTTTAGTTAAACTTTTCATTTTCTTCAATTGTGTATTATTTTTCCAATTTCATTGAGACTATTTCAAATTCTTTATCCAGTGAATTACAGATCTTGATTTCAGTTATCAGATGTTATTGTGATCTTTGGTCATATCACTTTATCTTTTCTTTTTTAAAATATTCTTTGAAGTTTTGTGTTTCTGTTTTTACACTTGGAGTAGAAGTCTCTTCCCCCAGTCTTTACTAACTGCCTTCAAAAGAGAAGTACTTTCCTTCAATCCTGTTAGAGGTTTTAAGGCTATATCAGATCTTCTTTAGGTATATTTGCCTATATGAAAATATACCATGCTTCTTGCTCCCTCTTGCAGCAGAATTCTTCATCTTGTATGTGTTCTCTGAATGCTACAATGCATCAGACAGCATCTCTTTTGTTTTTTCAAACATGCTAAAGCTTAAGTTTGTTGTCTTTATGCTCACTAGCCATCTGCCAAAGCTCACTCTTATCATGGTGGGTATCACACATAAGGAGCTGGCCACAGGGTGGGGGTGTGTGTTGGTGAGGCTTGCAAACTGCTGGGGGCACCCATGGGTCACTTGGGGTAATCCACAAATGAGGCCTTCCCAGAGACTTAAGGGCAGTCTCTTTCATGGAATCTCGAATGCCACTAGAAACTGCATACCTTTAATGTCCTCAGGGAGTTCTATCTACCACACTCCCTGCCTCTTCTCATCTCCCACTCATGTAGGTCATGGTTCAGTACTCTGGATGGCCTGACAGATAAATTAGCCACTTTGGAAGCATCCCACACAGCTGTAGAAGCCAGGTGCTCACCCACACACTCACCCTTTCCCCCATGGGATAAATCTCAGGCCGAGGAATATCTTTCTTGACCCCAAGCTGTGCTGCCTTGGGGGGTGAGGAGTGATGTAGGTTATGTAAAGCTATTGCTTTTACCCACTCTAATGGATCCAATTAGGTATTTTCTTGCTTCATGTAAATGATGAAACTTCTCTTCTGGAAATCTGGACTTTATTCCCTTTACATACATTGCAACTAAAGATATGTACAAATTGATTTCTCTATTCTTCTTTGGTCTTATTTTGTCTATATTTTTTTTTATTTCACTTTCTTTTAGGACTGATTTTTTAATTTCATTTTCTATTTTTGCAAGTTATATACATTTCAGTTATTTTAGTGGTTGCCATTCTACTTTTATCATACATACATAAAATTCAATGGTCAATCAAAATATTTTCTATCCTATATAAATAACTAGAATCTTGGAACAATCCATCTCTTATCACCCTCCCTCAAAACAGAATTTTAGCCTCACATGGAGTTTCCCAGTTCAATGAAGAGGAAAATAAACAAGCCTAGCTTGAAATCAGTTTTACAGATTATGACTGCACTTGCTACAAGTTGACTGTAGGGATGTTAAAGCCCCATGTGGGCTTGGCCCCGAAAGATAACAAAGTAAACCATCTTTTAAGCAGAAACAATTTTTGTTTCCTGGAAGGAAATATATTCTAAAGTATAACTGAAACATAAATGTAAGAGAATCAGCTAAAGAATGGTTTGTCAGGATGGGAAGACTTGAAAGGGGCAAGAATGGAAAACAGAATATTGGTAAAAATTTGGGAAGTTTCCCTCTTAGAATGAGTCCAGGACTAGGAGTAACTTTGTCCTATGTGAGTACTTATCCAGCTGCTGAAGATGCACTGAATAATTAAGTTGACAGAATAAATTACTATATGAATATCAGTCAGCCTTTTCCCCCATTCCCTAACTCCCCCACCCTCAGAATTTGCTTAATGAATTCATTAACCAAGTGGCTAAGATAGAAGAAATGGAAGTTATGCATAAATGCAAAAACACAGGCTAGCCATCATCAAAATAAACTTTTTCCTACCAATTTTGCCTGGTTTAATGGCCACGATGTTCAATAACCTTAAGCCTTCTATACGGTTACATACCTAAGTAACCAATCACCTGATGACAAAGTACTTTTTAAAAAAGAAAGCTTGTTCTTATTTGGAATAAATACATATTTTGCATATAGTCTTAATTTCCTTGCCCATCATATTTTAAAAGTAGCAATATCTATATTCTTATGAAATACCTTATTTACCATAAGGTTATCCTATCTAATATTTTTTTCTGATCAAGACACTCATAGTCTCAAGAAGTAAGGCTGTGGAGCTTATGTCCATGGGATTCATTTCTTTATCATATATCTTATCACATAGAAACCACTTGAATAATAGAACTCTAGAAAGAAATACTGAAGACAGTTAAAACATCTGCAGTTACCTTGAAACATTTTGAAACCATTCTTTAGGAAGTAGTATAGTCTATATCCTGAATCAGCAATTAATATTTGGTTATGTTTCCTGCTTCTCCAAAACTATGTGTGGCTGGAAATCTAATCAAGCATCAAAATCAGACTAGTCTGTCTTAGTACCACAACAAAGAACCACTCACAACATTGATTGCTCTATAATATATTTTCTTCTGCTCAAGTATGTTATAGTGGATTCTGTTTCATGTAAATAAAAACCCTGAGAGATACAGGGGTTAGTGATACCTATACAAAGTATACTAATTAAATGGTTTTTGAATATGTAAATGGAATTTTATGAGACATAAATAAGATAATGTATGCAAACTGTTTTATATTCAGTGTGATTCTTGGTCAAATAAAAAAAATTTGTTATTAGAAGCTATGACTGCAAATCTTAGCACAAAGTACATGACTCAACATGATCTTCTTGAGCCTTAATTGTCTCGTTTGCCTTAGTTCTATTAGAGATGGAAGAACGTTAATTTAGAACAAGCTTGTTCAACCTGTGGCTCATGCGCTGCATGTGGCCCAGGATGGCTTTGATACAGCCTAACACAAATTTGTAAACTTTCTTAAACATTATGAAAATTATTCACGGACCATTTATTAGCTCATCACCTATCATTAGTGTTAGTGTATTTTATGTGTGGCCCAAGACAATTGTTTTTCTTCTAATGTGTCCCAGGGATTTAGATTATGTTTGTGTAAAAACTGGATCGCAAATTTCTTAAGCGCAAGGACTGCAACTTTCATATTTGGATCTATCTAACATCTACCATAATATCTGACACATTGTGTCAATAAATGATTGCTCAATTAAATTGCAAATTTATGTCTATGTATGTGCTAATCATTTACTTTAACAAATTTAGTATTTCAAAATACCTTAATAATATTCATTTATTTAATTATAAGGATTATTAGGATTTAGATATAGCAAAATGTTTCTTGTGTATAGGCAACAAAGGACAGCAGATTTTCTGAGTTACAGCCATAATAAACTTACTTGAAAGCTGTATGACTGGGTCTGTGTGCAGTTACACCTAAGATGAGCAAATCTGTGACATCACCAAGAAAATCTGCATAAGCAAGAAGTCAGGAAGAAACATGTTTAGACCAGGGAGGGAAAATTGAGATAAATGACTGACAGCTGAAGAAAAAATCTATGGGGTGAGTGAAAGGTCAAACGGTATAGGTGTTAAGGTATTTCCTTGTGGCGTTTTGCATAAGCATTTTCCTCTTCTTCTGTGAATATGACACAAATATTTTGGTAAAATCTACAGCATTTCCTAGTAGTTGGTAGTGGATTTCATTTTAAAGAGCCATGATGAAAAGCCAAGTCCTGTTTCAAGGTTGGGAAAAAAACAAGAGGCTGTTTGAGGAATAATACTGACATACAGGTTGTATATTTTAACTGTTTTTATGAGTGGCTTCCAGAAAAATCTGCTTTATACGTAAATTTAAATTTCAAATTTGTGCAGCAATTGGGAGAGTAAGTTTATATCCATTGAACATACAACAAGGTTAAAGGTATGTAGTATATTTATTTTAAAATGTATATTTTCAATATATAACATTGTTTTTAGTATTAATTACATTCAACCATTTTAAGCACCTTTACTGAAACTAAATTCATATACCATAAAATTCACTCTTTTAAAGTGTACAATTCAATATTTTGTAATATACTCAGAGTTGTACAGCCATCACCACAAACTAATTTTGAACACTTGTCTCCTATCAAAGAAACCTCCAATTTCCTTCCTCCCTGGAACTCCTATCTCTCACCAACACTATTCTTTCTAATCTCTCTTTTATAGATTCACCTGTTCTGGACATTCATATGAAAGGAATAAGACAATATATGGTTATTTCTCCTGGGCTTCTTTCGTTTAACATAATGTTTTCAAGGGTTACTCCACTGTAGCATGATCAGTGTTCCATTACTTTTTGTTGACAAAAAATTATTTCATCATATGGATATGCAACATGTTATTTGTTCTTTGGTTGATAGACATTTGGGTCATTTCCACTTTTATTATTAATAACGCTGCTATAAATATTCATGTACAAGTGTTTATGTGGATAGATGTTTTCACTCTCTTGGGTGAAACTGTTGAGTCGTATGGCTACTCCATATTTACATTTTTGAGGAATTGCCATGTAGTTTGCCAAAGTGGCTGCATCACTACCAGCAGTGTTTGAGGACTCCACTTCCTCCACATTCTCAGTAACACTTGTTGTTGTATGTCTTTTTTATTATAGCCATGATTACGCGAGTGAAATGGTATCTCATTGTCATTTCGATTTCCATTTCACTGATAACTGATGCTCTCAAACATCTTTTCATATGCTTTTTTGTCCTCTGCATATTTTCTTTAAAATACACTTATGAAATCATTTTTCTATTTTTAATTGCATTATTTGTATTTTTATCATTGAGTTCTAAGAGTTCTTTATATATTCTAGATACAAGTCTTTTATCAGATATGTGATTTAGAAATTTTCTCTCCTATTCTGTAGGTTGTCTTTTTACTCTGTTGATATTATTTGAAATAAAAAATATTTTTTTATTTTGATGTAATTCAATTTATCTTTTGTTTCCCTTTCTTACCTATGTTTTTAGTGTTATGTCCAAGAAACTATTGCCTAACCCAAAATGAAGAAGTTTTACCCTATATTTTCTTCTAAGGATTTAATAATTTAAACTCTAATATTAAAATCTATGATCCAATTTGAGTTAATTTTCATATACATTGTCAAGTAGAGATCCAACATTATTCTTCTGCATTTGAGTATCTAGTTGTCTTAGAATCATTTATTGAAAAGATGATTATTTCTTATTTAATTATCTTGGAACTCTTGTCAATTGACTATAAATGAAAGAGTTTATTTCTGGACACTCACTTTTATTCCACTAATTCATCTATCTATTCTCAGGTCAACACTACACTCTCTTCATTACTGTACCTTTGTAGTAAATTTTAAAATAGTAATATATGAGTATTCTAACTTTGGTACTTTGCAAAATTGTTTTGGCTTCCTGGATTCCTTGCATTTTTACATAAATTTTGTTTTTAGATTATGAATTACTACAAAAAACAAGGTAGGATTTTAATAGAGATTGCATTAAACTTTAGCTCAATTTAGGAAATACTGCCATCTTAATTTTAAGTTTTCTGATCTATGAACATGGAATGTCATTCTATTAATTTATATCTCCTTTAATTTCTATTCACAATGTTTTGTAGTTCTCAGTGAATAAATTTTTAATTTCATTTGTTAAATATGTTTCTAAGTGTGCTCACTTTGGCAGCACATATACTAAAATTTGTTCCTAAGTATTTTGGTCTTTTTAATACTATAAATAAAATTATTTTCTTAATTTTAGTATTTGAATATTCACTACTAGTATATACAAATACTTAACTTTTATATAAATCTTTTATTCTGAAGTCCTGTTAAATGAATTTATTAGATCTAATACTTTTTAAATGCATTACTTAGTATTTCTATATACATGTTCTATATAACAGGTTCATGTTATATGCAAATAGAATTAATTTTACTTTACCCTTTCCAATCTAAACACTTCTTTTTCTTGCTTGGCTTGGACCTCTAGTACAATTTTGAATGAAAGTGGCAAGACCCAGAAATAAATCCACAAATATTCAGACAAATTATTTTTGATAAAGGAGCGATAAATATACAATGGGGAAAAGAAAGCCTCTTCAGTAGATGGTGCTAAAAAATTGGAAAACTATAAACAAAAGAATGAATCTGAGCTGTGAACTGTCACCATATATTAAAATTACTTCAAAATGGATTAAAGACTTCCACATAAGACCTGAAACAATAAACTGTACAGAAGAAAACATAGGTACTAAACCTATAGACCTCAGACTCAAGGACAACTCATGAACCTGACCTCAAAGGCAAGGGAAATAAAAGCAAAAATAAATGAATGGGATTATATCAAACTAAAAAGTTTCTGCACAGCAAAAGAAACATCAAGAAAGCAAAGAGACAGCCAAGTGAATGGGAGAAAATATTTGCAAACAACACATCAGATAAGGGACTAATATCTAAAATCTATGAACTAGTGCGGTTCAATAACAACAATCCAAACAACCCAATTAAAAAGTGGGCCAAAGAACTAAACAGACACTTCTCCCACGAAGAAATACAAATGGCCAGCAGACATATGAAAAAATGCTCATCCTCATTAGCTATCAGGGAAATGCAAATCAAAACCATAATGAGATACCACCTCACACCTGTGAGAATGGCTGTTATCAACAGGACAAGGAATAACAAGTGCTGGAGAGGTTGTGGAGAAAAAGGAACTCTGGTACACTGCTGGTGGGAGTGCAAACTGGTACAGCCACTGTGGAAGGCAGTGTGGAGGGTCCTCAGAAAATTGGGAATGGACCTACCATGTGACCCAGCAATCCCCCTTCTGGGTATATAATCCCCAAATTTGAAAACCTTCGTCCACAAAAACTTATGTACCCTGATGTTCATTGCAGCACTGTTCAAAGTGGCCAAGACATAGAACCAAATAAAGTGCCCCGCAATAGATGACTGGATAAAGAAGCTGTGGTACATACACACAATGGAATATTACTCAGCTGTAAGAAAAGATGAAATACTGCCATTTGCAACAACACGGATAGATCTGAAGATCATCATGCTTAGTGAAATAAGCCAGACAGAAAAAAAACCAAGAACCATATGACTTCACTCGTATGCGGAATATAAAACTGAAAGCAACAAAGAAACAAAAATTCATGGACACAGTCAGTAGTTTAGTGCTAATCTGAGGGCAAGGAGTGAAGGGGTGGGAGGGGAGGGAGGGGGAGTCAAATATATGGTGTTGGAAAGAGAACTGCCTCTGGGTGGTGAGCACATAGTGCAACACATAGATGATGTACTTACTATAGAATGGTACACCTGGAACCTATGTAGTTCTTATTAACCAATGTCACCCCAATAATCTAACAATAAAAAATAGTTGCAAGAGTGGATATTGAAGACTTATTCTTAATTTTAAATGAAAAACATTCAATTTTCCACCATTTTGTGGCTGTATTTTCTGTAGATGTGATTTATCAGACTGAAGAAATTACCTTCTACTCCTAGTATATTGAGCCTTTTATTCATGAAAGACCATTAGATTTTTTAAAGTGCTTTTTCTGAATCATTTCAGATAAAAATAGTTTTTGTACTTTATCATGTAATATGATATATTATATTGTTTGATTTTTAGCCTGTAAATCAACTTTGCATTTCTACAATAAATCCAATTGGTCTTGGCATAAAACCCATTTTATGCATTGCTGGATTCAGTTCGCTAGTTTTTTTGTTGTTGCTGTTTAAGTCACTCAACGACAGGTATTCTGCTATATGTTAAGGATGAAATTGTAAATAAAAGCATATGTAATTCTATTCTTCATTAGCTCCTATTTAGTTGGAAAGACAGATTTTATTCAAGCAGTCACACAATTGATTAATAGTTACTAATTAAAACAAACATTATAATGGGAAGGAACATGGCTCTATGTGAGCCTATTAAAAAGGAAGAGGCATAAATAGAAATGTGGAATGATGTGTCTGATAATTTGAAGGATATTTTGTTACTAACTAAAAAATGGAGGAGCAAGAACACATTCTAGAAAAAATATTTTGAGAAACTGAGAGAAAAAATGACTACAATATCAATAATGTTTAGAAGGTCTAGATAGAAGCTCAAGACCTAGACAAAAACCCTCATTACCCACATCCACCTATTAAGCCAAACTTACATATCAACATTCAAACTGTATGACAAAGTGAATGAAGAATGAAAGATATCTTTCAACTTCATTTGAAGGCAAGACACACTCAAATTAACATAGTATTTTAAAGCACATATATGCTATTAAGATAATTTACAAAAATTTTATACTTTTGTTTTTATAATATTGGTTTTTGGTTTTTTAAATGTTTATAAATTAGTTAATATTCTTATTTTGGAACTGAACTTTTATTTATTTATTTTTTGTATAGCATATATTGCTGGTGCAAATTCCAATAAGCAAGAAATTTATTTTCTTGTCACAAATTCTGGTTTCTAATATTTTCATTTTACAAAATTACATTTGCAATGATGAAAACTCATTTGCAGAAAAGAGCAATGGAAAATTAATTTAAAAAACACATTTGGTTGTACATATGTTTGGAATAAAATTGTTGTTTTAAATGGCTTAATTAGAACAGTTTGTCATACTTACTGGGAACTAGTATAATGTCATTATTTTAACCACTAAGTTCTGGCACAAATCTAAAGAGTGAGTGTGAGAGACATTGTTTAGAAGCTTTGTTCTTCCATGCCTTTCAGAACAGTTCTATCTGTCTCATTATCTCCAAGGTACTTACCATTATAAAACTGAGATATTCAGAAAGATTTATAAAGAAAGATCAGTTTCTCAGTTGAGTATAATAACATCTAGTCAACATTTGGTGTGTGCAACCTCTTTGTATCTATGAATGTGAAATTGGTTTGAGGAGAATTTTATTTCTAATAGTGAATTTCTTATTCAAAACTAAATAAATGAGCCATACGCCAAGATGCTCACAAGGGAAGGCACTTTGCCCAACATAAAAAGAAAAACAAGGCTTAGTTCCCAGCTAGAGTCATATTTTCCATAGTTCCTAGAGGGCTCTTAACCAGGGGACTGGATCTGTAGTAAGTAACTATTCAGATGCTACTTTTCTATGTGTCTTCTTATTATTCTACACCTAAATATTCTGAACAAATCAGGAAATTTAATCATTCTCAAACACAACCTTCATTTCCCTTATTTGGTTTCAATGGAAGACACCACAGCCACATCTCAACAACTCCAACTGTCCAAATTCTTTCCCAACTTTAAGTCATAGCTTTTCGAATGCCATAAACTTCCCCTGACTCAAACTCTAATGAAGATAGAGTTTCCATAGTAATTACCTTCTTTCTCATTTATGTCCTTGTATTATAGTCATTTATATACTTCAATAGTTTATGTCCTCCACGAAATTATAAATTCGCTTGAGGTCAATTCCTCCTTATCTTCGTATTTTACCTTTTTCTTTTTCTCAAATAGTTCTAGGTGAATAGTACAGTATTGTCAAAATGAATTGCCTTCACAGAGTTATAGGTAGGCTTAGGCTCATGATGCACATAATGAGTGGGTGACTCATAGATCGAATAGAGGGAGGAGAGCTTGCTGTTCTCAGCTTTTAATAGTACCCTAGGGATGCATTTGGAGAAAGGCTTGTTCTTAGAGTAAAGTTTCTTATATGTCATTTAAAAAAAAGGAAATAAAGGAAGAAGCCAGGGGAGTTAAGAATTTTGACCTAGAAAAACAGCAATGGCACCAAAAGAATATTGAGGTAAGACCAAGAATGAAGGAAGCAGTACACCTCCTCAATTAAGGATGTAGCCACCCAGCACCCTTTCACCTTTCTTTGGTATGCAGCTCATTTATGGAAACTAGTCCAAACAAAGTAATTTAAAATTGTGGATTTAAAGATTAAATAGATATCTTGGATATTTGTTATTCTTCTCAGGAGAATCAGTGTCTTAACTCCTGATCTAAGAAAAACAACATTTTGAGCAAAAGTTTTGAAGGCCCAAAGGGGCTGATCTTGGCATGAACTCTGTCATACAGTGACAGATCTGTTTAAATGGAAAAATATTCTTTCCAAAATGGTTCTAAAGACCTGAGGTGAGGACAAATGACTTCCTTGGGGTTGGGGAGCTCTTTTAGGAAAGAAAAACAAAGGTATGTAAAAAGTATGATGCTCATAAGTATTGATAAACTATGAGTGTGAAATCTGTGGATCTGTAAATTTTTTAATCTTGTGCTCCCTAGGATAATTTTAAGTTATCCTTTCTCTGTTTCTAAACTTAAAACCTGAAAATTTCATTATATATTTTAAAAGTTGCAAAAGATATAATTTTTAAATGCAACTGTTATATCACTTTTTTAAATGTACTCAAAAGGATTATATGTAATTAGCCAATACTGAGTTAAAATTATATGAACATATATTCACTATTCAAAAAATTAGTTCTTTTTCCTCAATGACATTATATTTTCATTGCATTTTCCCTAGACTTCTATCCTAATATATTTGTATGCTTGAATGTTTTTATTGAACATTGTATTTATTTGCAATAAAACTATATAATTAAATATAATTGTACATTAAGATTTCCTATTAACGTAGGTTTAAAGTATCTGACATTTCTTTGGGAATTAGTTATGATAATGATTACTAAACAATTATACAAGAAAACAAATTTTTACAGATAAAAACTTAAAAATATAAAAACATTAAAGTTTTTTGGTCAATGAATCTATTGATGAGGTAGATGGGAGGAAGGGTTATGGTACCTTGATTAAAGAAGCTTCCCTTTAGCACCTAGGAATTCCTGCATTTCTGGGGAACTCAGCATGGTGGATTTGGGATGCAGAGACCTATGGAAAGAAGAGGTGATTGTCAAAGAGAAGCTGAAAAAGGAGAAGAGGCCTGCCCCTTCATACTTTCCCAGGAAAGAGGATACACAGAAGTTGAAGATCTGAAAATTAATTTCCTTAATCAATCTTAACTCACACGCACTTATGTTCTCTCTTGATGTGCACACAGGGCACCCCATTTAAAGAGCATTTCAAGTTAGAGTGAAGCTTTCCTGACAAGAGAGTTTTCTTTCCCAACTCATCCTGCCCCATTTAGAAATTAAAGTCTGTCTTTTGTGCAAGGACTCTCTAGCACAGAATATACATTAATAGATTGCTTTTAATTTAAGAAAAATTACTAGATGTGGGATTCTGTTCCTTCTTTTTATAACTTTTGAATTATTTCCTTTACTCAAGGGGCAACATGACTTTATTAAAAGGATTCTGTTGAAAAATCCAATCATGATCTATGCAAAAGACTTGAACAAACGATGCAAACAGGTGCCAATGTTTGCTATGAGAATGCTGTTATAGCAATACAGTGGTGCTCTGTTAAGAAGCAGGTATAGGAGTAGAGGCAGGAAGAAGGGGTGGGGTTGGGATGTGGATGGAGAAAGAATCAGAGAGTTTTTAATATAATCTAAACAAATTCTCAAGGAAAGCCTACAGGATTATACTTAAGTGTCAAACTACTAGCTGTGAAAATGGTCAAAGAGAAACATTAATTCTTTTAAAGCAAGAAATATGTGAAATAATGAGGAATTTTAGATTATATGTAATGACCAATAGCTAAGAATTTTATTAAGCAGTGGAAGGCAAATGATCTCAGGTTTGGGGAATAACATTCAGGATAAGGCAACATTGTCAAAACCTATATAGAAATGATTTTACAAAAACTAATTTTAGTTTTTGTATGATTATTTTGAACCCTGTTTCAGTGATATGTTGAAGAAAACATATTATCTGGTATTCTTCCAGATAGAAAAGCAGCATAATAAATGTAAGATGTTGCTGTTGACATTAGAACTAAAGCATTCCACATTAGTGAAAAAAAAAAAAAGAAGTAAAAACAGAAAATACAGCATTGAGCAAGGTATGAATCATATCCTGTTCTCGTAGATTTTGTGGTTGTATTTGATTTACACAGTTTGGTTGTGGGAATCAGCCACCAGAAGTTTGTATAAATGTTTTTTGACTGAACTGCACAGAACCAAAAAGGACAAACAGTTTCAAATACAGGAAATTGCTACATCTTCGGAGTAAAACTCTGGCATTTACTCAAATTCATGTTCTAAATGTCAAATATAACACAAGACAAAGTTTAGCTATATTTATGGTTTAATACTTGACAGACACTCTCAGCACCAAGCCTGCATACTGGAAAAGCACCAAATACTTCTTTTCAATGATATGTGAACTAATTAATAAAAGGATACTCAATGCCTCATCCCCACAATATCTCCATAAACTGCAAATAGGAACAAATACATAAGATTTTGAGATCTGTGAAAATCTGTTGCAATTGCATTAAGTGAGAACAGACTTATTAAACATTTAAAAGTAGTGATTTAAAATTTTTATTATAATTGTATTTTCCTATGCTTTCACTTTGTTATTACATATATCCTTATCTAATGTGCTTACTATTTCTCACCAAAAAGAACAGATTCTGATTTAAAACCTCAACAAGTTAAATGAAAGAACAGAGATTCTGATTAATTTGAATAAATATTCAATATGGAAACATTTATGAGTAATAGAGTTGAAAAGACTTGGGAGTAAACAGAATTGCATCTCTTCCAATTGTTTTATTTATTTCAGATTATTTAAATTTGTGTTCTCTGAAAAGCAGATGTCAAAATGGGATTAGCTATAAAAGAGTTTTACTAAGAAAACCCCCATTAAGGATAAAGGTGAATGAGCTAAAAACTGCAAGTAGAAACTTCAGCTCAAGATGCTGAACCCATGAAGGAGAGGGAGAAGGAAGGAGGACTGGGTGGGAGGAGTTTCACAGTGCGGAGTCCTTCCCAGACAGGTCTGGTGGGCACGGGAGGCTCTGCAAATCATGTTGGCTGATTGTCTGAGAACAGCACACGTGATCCAGTAAGGAAGCATGGCTCTTTGCCCCTGGAGTTGAAAGCTCCACATTTCCATGGCTGCAGCAAATTGGGGATAGAGACATTTTTGAGTTTTTAATGTTTTCCATTTCAATTTCCAGTGGTCCAGGGTATCAATATTTCTCTTTTCGTTTAGGTAGCTAATATAGCCCACCAAATCTCAGAAATAAGAAGAGTCCTATTCTGTCACTTTTTCCCTCAAAAGCAATAGATAAAAAATAAACCTAAGTAGGATATCAAAAAGTCTGCTCAGCAAGTTGAAGTTTAAACCATACACAATGTTTTAAATTATTAAAGAAGCAAGAAATGTACATGTCCTCAGCTACTGAGCAGTTATTTATGCACAAACACGTATTTAAAGCACATTATGGAATAAGCATTACAACCTGCTTGCTTATTTGTATCTGTTCTTTTTATTTTTTAAATTTTTTTAAATTTTTAATTACAGTTGACATACAATATTATATTACTTTCAGGTGTACAACACAGTAATTAGACATTTATATAACTTACGAAGTGATTACCCAGATAAATCTAGTACCAATCTGACACCATACATAATTATTGTAATATTTTTATTATATTCCTTATGCTATACTTTGCATTTCCATGACTATTTTGTAACTACCAATTTGTATTTCTTAATCTCATTCCCCTTTTCACCCATTTCCTACCCTTTTCCCATCTGGCAACCATCAAAATGTTCTCTGTATCTATGGGTTTGTTTCTGTTTTGTTTGTTCATTTATTTTTCCATTGATTGTCATTTTGCTGATTGTCTCTCTCTCCTAATCATCAAAAGAGTCTAGGTTATATTTAATGTTTTATGAGCAGGCCTATTACAGCATTTAGCATGTAGTGGGTTTTCCATATTTGCTAATACAAAAAATGAGGACAAAATTAAGGATACTATATCCTTGGTTGTTGAAAAAAAAGTAAATCCAGGAGGGTTTGTTCAACATTACACAAATACAGAGGGTGCCAAAAATACATATACATACTTTAAGAAAGGAAAATACTGTCTTAAAATTGTAATACTCAATATATATCCATAACAAAAGATGAACAAGTCACATTTGACTTCTGCAATTACAAGAGGTGCTCAAAGTGGCTACTGTCAGCATCCAGACACTTCTGATTACGGCAAACTATTGCTTGAACAATGTTGACCAAAGTGTCCACTCTCACTGTGTGTGCCGTTTCAATTTCTTCCTGAAATACCACCAGTGTAGCGAGTTTTCTATGGTACACCACATCACTTAATGTTCCCTATAGTAGAAGTCAAGAAGTGTTAAGTCAGGAGAATGTGGTGGAAATACAAACAACATTCTCAAATTTCAAATACCGCTTCAAAATGGTCTTGCACTCCTCAAATGACAACTATGCTTTGGCCATTTTCTTTGGCTGTCCTGCCTGTCACAAGGTGATGCTAGCATTCATTTGATTAATGCCATCTTTTGAGTGAACTTCATACTACACATTGCTACCATAATTCAATTCAACTTAGAAAAAGTAATACATAGTTAACATCTCTTACATTGTGTATATATTTTTGGAACCCTGTATTACCATAAGCATCATTAATTTATCTAATACTAATGAAGATGTTTCATACAGTAGTTTCCAATGCACTACTTAAATCAATATGCAATTTAAGTCATATGAGAGTCTAGAGATTAAAATTAAGATACTTCTATAAAAGAAGGAACTATGCTTATGAAATAGCAAGATAAAATGTTTCAACATCAAATAATTGGATTTTCCTGATTCATCTCTAATAAAGGAATAGGTATAACACAATTTAAACAAAAATCTTAATGTTTCTTATATTCCTAAATTTTTCAGTTTTTAGCTACAAAATCTTTTATGTATAATAAGAATAATAAAGTAAAAGCAATGAGAAAAAAAGAGCTAGGTTATAACAAGTTATTTAAACAAAAAACAGATTTTAATTGTAGATGCTCCAATTGTTTCTAAATATATTCTAGCTTACGATGGCCAATATTATATGATAAATATATCATAGTACTTTAGAGATTGCTATGTAATCATCTTTTTAAACATGTCAATGATATCTTTGTTGGCTTTTTAAATACTATTTAGTGGATTTCAAGTCTAAATTTGAATCTAATCAAAAGAATCCCAAATGCTATCTACTAGAAAAGATTTTTATACTTAGATGTAACAGCCTTTTTAAAGAATCCTCTCAATTTAAAGAAGGTACACTTCAAAAAAAATTCTCTATTTGATAAAACATTAAATCTTCCTTTTAATTTCTGTATCTTAATTTTAAAAATATGGCAATTGGAAAGCCACAGGCAAAAGAATGAAACTAGACTGCTATCTGTCACCATATACCAAAATTAACTCAATCAAAGATTTAAACATGAGTGAAACAATAAGTTCTATACAAGAAAGCATAAATACTAAACATATGGACCTTAGGTTCAAAGAGGATTTTATGAATTTGACTTCAAAAGCAAGGGAAGTAAAACCAAAAATAAATGAATGAGACTATATCAAATTAAAAAGTTTTTTCACGGCAAAAGAAATCATCAATGAAACAAAGAGGCAACCAACTGAATGGGAGAAGATATTTGCAAACAACATCTCTGATAAGGGGCTAATATCCAAAAAATATAAAGAACTCATGAAACTCAACAACAAAAACCAAACAATTCAATTTAAAAAATGTGCAGAGGATCTAAATAGACACTTCTCCCAAGAAGACATTCAAATGGCTAATAAATATATGAAAAAACGCTCAACTTCACTAGCTACGGGGTTAATGCAAATCAAAACCACAATGAGATAACACTTCACTCCTGTGAGAATGGCTATTATCAAGACAAATAAGTATTGGAGAGGATGTGGAGTAAAAGGACTCCACATACCCTGCTGGTGGGAATGTACATTGGTACAGTCACTATAGAAAACATTATAGAGGTTCCTCAAAAAATTAAGAATAAAATTATCATACAATCTAGTAATCCCGCCTCTGGATATCTACCCCCAAAATCTGAAAACATTTATTCGTGAAGATATATATACCCAAATGTGCATTGCAGCATTATTTATGGTGGCCAAGACATGGAAACAAGTGAGGTATCCTTCAATAAACGACTGGATAAAGAAGCTGTGGTACATAGATACAATGGAATATTACTCGGCCATAAGAAAAGATGAAATACACCCACTTGTGACAATATAGATGGATCATGAGGTTATCATGCTAAACAAAATAAGTCAGATAGAAAAAGTCAAGAACCATATGACTTCACTCATATCTGGTATATAAAACTGAAAGCAACAAAGGAACAGGACAAAGAGAAAAGCTCAGAGACACAGACAACAGTTAGCAGTTATCAGAAGAGGGTAAGGCGGGGCAGAGGGGAGGTAGAAGAGGGAAAAGTGTGTCAAATATACGGTGATGGAAGGAGAACTGACTGGATTGGTAAACACACAGTGCAATATGTAGAGAATCTATTATAGAAATGTGTACTTGAAACATATAATTTTGCTAACCAATGTCACCTCTATAAATTTAATAAGTAAATATACTTAGTATACGGCAGATAAGATTCAATTAGAATTATGTAAAAAATAATTTTGCGTAAATATCAAGAAAAACTGCATGTTTTATTTTGCTTTTACATACTGTATATAATATTTCTATGCAACTCTGGTATGGTTATAGCTGCCTCTGTTATTTAAAAAATAAATGAGATGGAGGAAAATATGCTCAGTATCTTTTAATCTTGTTTCTGATATGTTTTTGTTCCTTTCTTCCTCTATTTGTCTATTTGGCATATTTTGTTTTTGCTCATCCTTCTTGCTTGAACTGTTCCATGAACAGATAGTGACTGAGAGTCAACCCAGGTAAGATGTAGTCCTTCTTTATCTCCTGATGCTCAAAATATTATCTCCTTGATATTATTTTATTATTGTCAGAGAAAAATTTTCCAAAAGAGTAAGAAAGTCCCAGTGATTTGTACTTTAGTTTATAAAGAGCTGTGCTTGTGAATAAAGACTCAGGCAACTATATGTCTCAAGAAATGGTAACCATAACTCAGAAATTAAATATGACTATTTCTCATATATCTAACACATGTTACTCACTGGACCTATTTTAAATATGGTCTAAAACAAAAGCATATATTTTTAACACTAATAATCATTTGGAATGAGGAAAATAAATTAAAAGAAAGTGACAGAAAGAAGTTATATAATGTTAAACAATGATGTACTTCAAGTAAAGCCACTCCAGAGTGGCAGTTTCTTTTCATTGCTTTAATGTGATGTTCATTTTCTTTGCTTCTTAGGGTGGAGCAGAGCAGTCAAGGAAGTATAGACATAATAATCCAGAGATATGCAAACGATCTCTTAAATGTGGATTTTGTTTTCTACCTGCGCTGAAAAGTAATGAAAACAAACTAAATGGATCTGTCAGCCTATACATTTCATACACATTTTATAGTATTGTGATTAAAATCTATCAAGAAGACAGAGCAAAAGCATTTATCTACCCTATCATTCTGACCTCATATTTTTTCTTTGTGAGAAAGATGAAATAAAGAGTAAGAAAATTGTCTCCCTCAGTAAATTATTAATTATGGAAAGTATTAATATAACTTTTATGAGGACTGTATCAGCAAAAGAGTTCACGTGAGGGAGTTCCCTGATGGTGTAGTGGCTTAAGGCTTCGGCGGTGGCGCTGTCAGTGCTGTGGCCTGGGTTCGATTCCCAGTCAGGGAGCTACCCACATACCAAAAAAAAAAAAAAAAAAAAAAAAAAAAAAAAAAAAAAGTTCACGTGGGCAAGTATGCCATTTGAGTGTAGGCCGTTCTGTCCACTAAACTGAGTGAGGAGTTGAACCTAACATATTCCTCATGAGTCCATTGTGTTTAATATGTGGTTCCCAGAGAAGTGCTTTTCTGGTATCACTGCAACCTCAGGCAGGATGGGGGTCCACTCGTATCATCATTTCACAGCCACTGACATGGATTTAGAAAAGATGGGAATTTAGTGCTTAAAAAAAAATGAAGCATTCTTTGCAAACGATAGGGTTAAATTAGTCATAATTCTGTTCTAAAACAATATCCTACCTCTCCCAAGTTTATATTAGTGTTATCTACTTATTCGATTTCCAATTTTTAAATTTTCTAATATATTGCTTTATGAATTACACAATATTTTCTTTCTGTATCTGCAAAACTCCCACTGTGAGCAAGATCATTTCACATGCGCACACAATGTCAAATCATTTAAGTAAATTTTGCAAGACAATAAAAGCTCTATATTAGAGTTACTTCCTCTCCAGTCCTACCACCATTTACTCACTCATATAATGACTAGATGTTGCCAGATTACTTAGAAATAGGACCATGCATTTCTGGCTGATTTCTAGTGACCGCTATTGGAAAGGCTCTCTTCTACCTCCTTTTGCTATATCACTCCAATCATACAGCTAACACTTCTCACATGTCTCTAAACCTGCACACCACCACGTCTGTCTCTCGTTACTTATGATTTTTATTCTATGAATGAATTCATAGAAATACATATTTTTATAAGAATTCCTGCTGTCTGGCCTTCCACATTCTAATAAAATACATTGCTACATTATTTCTTAGTTATGTTCTTAAAGAAGTTAAAATGTTGATCATGCACTCAAAAACAACCCTCTATCTTACAAATAACTGGAAACTTCCAAAATACTTCTTCCAAATGTGTATTTCACAATTTGCTTTAAGTAGGTATCCAGATGTCAGTTTTCAATAGTATATGGTTGTTGAACCTAACTACGCAAAGATAAAATCCACAGGTAGAAATTTGGTCATCAAGTAAATTGATGGCCAAATTGTTACTTAATATTCTGTGATTGAAAATTAAAAATTTGACTCTGAAACTGTTTTATTTCTCTCTCTCCATACGTGTGTGTGTGCATATACTCATACATTATTCAACTTAAGTATCTTATTAATAGGTAAAATATTTTATGACTAATGAACAAAATAGATGTCTCTTAGGTTAGTATTTTAGTATTTGCATGTTTAATTCCAATTCAGAATTCAAATTTTAGCCTGTCTTCAAAATTGTCTATAATTATTAGATTTTACAGCTATTCTATAATGCAGGCTTCAAAACAATAACCACTTAAACATGAGCAAAATATCTGCCTGTTGTTAATTTAAAACATCCCCTATCCTCTGAGTGATAGGGAACATGAGCTTTGAGAAAATTTCCCAGTGGTTCCTTTGACCTTTCCAAATGTAATATTTGTGGGATTAACATTTTCCTAGGTTTAGAACATGCCCACACAATAAAATATACCTGCTATACAACAGAGATGGGAGTACAATGTGCATTTTTATACATGCAAATTTTTACATGGGGATTTCAGATGTGGTAACAAAGCAGTATTAATGTTTGGGATGAGTTAAGTGATATTAGAAAAAACTCAAGTATGGGAAGAACAAAGAAAAGGGTTTCTAAATGGAAGTAGTATCAATTTGAATGGGCAGCTACTTAATTTGCTAAGAAGATAAAATGGGAACCAAACAAAGAAATGTAGCTAATTTCTATCAAAGAAAACTCTAAAAATGAAAAAAAACTCTAGTTACTGATAAAATATAACATTTAAGAACATAAATAAATTTAAAAACCTCTTAACTAATTGATCAATTAAATTTTTATATAAAATATGTACATAAGCTCCTTTCTCTCATTTTAAAATAAAATCAAAGCACTCATCAACATGTGGTCAAATATAACCTCTATGAGGATATAGTTGAAATGAGGCTGACGTATCTTCTGAGCTACAGGAAATATGCCAGTTAGTGACTGAATAAATAAGCATAGTTTTCCAGAAAACATATCCAGCTGAGTTGTAACATCTCTGAAACTTTCTTTTTATCTCTAAAATAGACCAGGCATGGAATCACACAACATACCTAACGTATCTTCTAGGGTAGCAACTTCTTAGTCTTCTGGGTAGCAATTTTTTTAATCATTTCTGATCACCCGATGATTATTTTGATTATACTGCTGAGAGTGAGAATCAAAAGCCTTTGCTTTTTATGAAAAATTCCCTCAATCTAACATTTGACACATTAAAGTCAGTTAAACCAAAACAAACTCAACAAACTAAGCAGTAAAGTCAAATCTTATTGTATTTACTCTGCGAACACATATATTTCCCTAGTTTTTTGGCAACCAGTATATGTATGTTTACTAAGGGCAGCTTATCTAAAGCTTGTTCTGCTATTTTCAGCTATATTTCTTCCCTATTGTAGTTTTCCTTTCTTGTTCCCTCTTTTGGTTTAAAAACAATTGAGTCTAACTAAGCACCATTTCATTACAGAAAAAACACAAACAACTGTATTATTATGAACTCAAATGTCCATGTCTAAGAAAAGGATTAAACATGTCCATTAAGTTACATTATTTTAGAAAACCTCCAATGAGCAATTTTTATCCAACAAAAGTTATTTCTAAAGATTTTTTTAAAGAAATAAAAAATGCAAAAGTTTACTATTGCTTGCTTTTTAATGGCAATTTGATATAAACTTTTTTTTTTTAATGTGGGTAGTTCCCTGGCTGGAAATCGAACTCAGGCCGCAGCGTTGACAGCATGGAAGCCTTAGCCACTACACCACCAGGGAACTCCATGTAAACTTTCTTTGATAAACTCAGTCTAAACTTTTCTGGTGAAAAGTTACTGTTTAAAGTCATTACTACCTCTTACTTTCTGCTCTGAAATCAGTGCAATAAAAACAAATAAGAGAAAAATCAGATTTTTAATGAAACCATGGAAAAAACACTGCCAAATATAATGGGACATGGGCCAAATTGAAGGAAGATAATAAGGATTTAACCCACTTCAAATCTCAAATAGGACACCAAATATTCCCAAATTAGTACTTACTACCTTTTGAAAAATGAAGGTCAATTGGTACGTAGAAGTGCAAGGAAGTCCCTGTGCCTATGTGACATCACAGAGTGACAAGGAAAGTAGGATAAGATGAAGAACATCATGAACACATTATTTTTACCTGAGGTTTCTGTCACTGTGCCAGGGTACAGGAGCACATTAAGTAGTGACTATATTTATAAAACTTCTTATCTCTTGCAACAGGGAAAAAGTGAAAAAACAAAAACAAAACAACAGCAAAGGACATGTGAAATACAGGGTTTTGCTATGAGTCAAAAATATCTTCTGCTATTGCTGAACAGAAACATACCCAAGAGGAAAGTACTAATGAGTTTGTGTAACTGACCCACATTTCATATGTATGTTTTTCCAGCTCAATTCCCTGGCTCAAACTCAAGAATACTATTACTAAAGCAGAGAGCTGGCCCAGAAATAATATCTCTCATTCCAAGATTAGCAATAATTAAAAATGATACAGTGTGTGATATATGCAATGAAATTACAAGAAAATGAGTAAAAAAATACAATTAATATATAAAAATATTTAAAATACCACAAAGAATACCATGCAGAGGAAACTATTGAGAGACAATTTCTCTTTGAAATCAGTTATAGGTGACAACTCAAGATGGCAGACGAGAGTGAGACAGCAGTGAAGTTGCCAGCACCTCCACAGCTGGCAGATGATGGAAGAGAAAGAAAAGGGCCATGAGCACTACAGTGATTGTGAAAATGAGGAAGACAATAGCTTGTACAATTGGAACGGTCTGAGTCCAGCCAATGACACTGGAGCCAGAAAGAAGAAAAAGTTAAAAAAAAAATAAAAAAAATTTAAAAAATAAGAAAGAAAAAGAAGGAAAAGAAAGGCAACAAGACAGACTCAGCCCCAGGATCAGCCTGTGAAAATGCACTCTTTGCCAGCAGAGAGGATCCAGGAAATACAGAAGACTATTGAACTGTTGTCAGTGGGCCAACGACCTACCAAACAGTGGAGGAAGCTCACAGTGAAGCTACCAGTTCTGGGACATGTAGCCCAAACTTCGAGAAGTAGTGAACAGCCACAGTCCCCTAGAGCCTAACAAAGACAACACCCACCAGGAGACTACACCCTGCCCTAGGGCTTCACCTGGGCCATCTTCAACCTGGAGGATCATTGTGTGCTGAAAAAATTATATACCCTCCCAAATGAGAATTATGTGAGAGATGATGACAATAGGTTCTGATTTGATTATTCCCCAGAATTTCTTTTGTGGGCTCTCCAGCCACCTGGCTGGCTCCTCCAATGGTACTGTGGGGTTCCAGTGGTCTGAAGTTGGAAACCAGGTGGGTTCATCCGTGCCATCCCAGAAACATTCACATCAATGACACAGAGAAAAAGATGGTGGAGATCATTCCTGTGTGGCCACTAGAAGCTGTGCTCCAAGAGGGTGACTCCAGTTCTGATCCACAAGATAAGCCAGTGGGTTCACCTGGAGGGCATTTTCCAAGCTATTTGCACGGCCGGAGTGGTATTACCAAAGCCTGTCATAGGTCTCTAAACCCATAGAAGCTTACTGACGTTCTCCCACCTGAGCAGAAATATGACTACGCAGTGTATCATGATGCTCTACCAACTACCAGCATCTCCCAAGACAGTTGGATTGTGACCAATGTAATAAAAGGACATTCCAGTAGTGCACCAGCTCCTTAACCAGATGGTAGCTGAAGCAGTTTCATCTCATGCCAATCATGAGTTACTCACAGGTGGAGCACTAGTTGTACCCCAAGAGAATGTCATTGACACTTTCGTGGTGAAGAATGCAAACAGGTGACAGGCTTCCTGAACTTTTATACACTCTTTTTCACCATCATTTAACCATTCAAGCCACAAGAATCTAAAAGATTGCTTATTTTGTTCTTCAATGTTCACTCCTAGATTCCTCTTCTAAACTTCATGAGTGATGCCCTTGTTCTCACTAAAATGAACGAGTCTGATGTGTTCACTGCACTGGACCTTATGGAGAAGAAAACCTTCCTGGAAAAGCTCAAATTTGGCATAGGGGATGACAACCAGCAGAATTATCTTTACAAATGGAAGTATACCAGCATGGGGCACAGAAGGCTGGGCTGGTGTTACAGTAACCAAGTACTGTGAGATTCTGGGGAAAGCTACTGAGAATTTAAACCAGGAGATGGAATCCCACTACTTCTTGGTTCAATTTTTACAAAGGGATAATCTCTGGCAAAGGGAACATATGACAACTGGCTTTATCATATTACTACTGAACTTGACAATTGTATTGCAATGGAGTAGGCTGTGTGATGTCACTCTGGCCGTGATTCTGGTCTCTCTGTTTTCCAATTAATCACACAGCCGAAAACAAGCTTGTGGTTTGCATATTATGGAGTTAACAGGTGAAAATCAATTATAGGCAATGTGGCCTATCTAATGAAAAGAAGCTTGAATAGTAGTTGATTGGCTTCAAAGAAGATATAATGAGACAATAGAATGATAAATTTGGCATAGCTCAGGAATAAAAAATGTATAATTATTTAAGAAATTAAAAAACAGTCATGGTATAAAAGAGAATAGATATTATTAAAAGAGTCAGTTACTTAGAAAACAGGTTTGATGATGCTCAAACAATATGAAATGAAAACTAAATATTGAAATTTGTACATGATCATATGTGCATAGAAAATATATGCAAAGTAACAAAATAAATTTAATAATGATGCTTCTGAGGAGACTAAACAATTTGGAGGTTTTAGGGAGAAATGGATAATTACTTTTAATTATTTTATTTTCTCTTATGCATTATTTTACACCATTAAATTTTCAAAAATATAAATTAGTGACCGTGTGCATATTTCCACTACATGATATTATATTCAACTATCCTACAGACACTTTAAATTATCCTACAAACATTTGTGGCAAATTAAATTTGTATATTATTAAAAAAAATTTTTGTACATTATTGATAGATCTTTATTTTATTATAGAATATTTCAGGGAGTTCCCTGATGGTGTAGTGGCTTAAGGCTTTGACGCTGGCGCTGTCAGCACTGCGGCCTGGGTTCGATTCCCAGCCGGGGAGCTACCCACATACCAAAAAGCAAAAAAAAAAAAGATAGACTATTTCATTGAAACCATACTGTACAATAATTGATTGTATTTAAAATTACGTCATCAGAATTAAGTACAGATTTTTTTTTTTAATATGTAACCTTTCTGGGCCTGGGACAGGTGACTGGTAATTTGTGTCAGAGCCCCAGTATTTTAGCAAAATACCCTTCTTACCCTCTACTCTATTACTTTCATCATACTTTTATTAATCCCATTAGTACAAGACCAGGATTACAAATATTAAAAAAAGACAACTGATAGGAGAACATCCCTTTATTTAATCAAATATGTATAAATTACATTAAAACAAAACTGTGTTTGATTCACACATTCTGTCTCTCGAAAGCACGGCCTTTTGACCACTCACATCTTTGGGTCTCAGCACGTTATTGCCTTTCGTAAGTGATTAAAAAAATATGGTCATATAACCTATGGTCTCAAAAAAATTTTGACTATATTTATGAGCAAGTTCTTAAAGATTGTGATATTGATATTTCTATGCATTGTAAGAAAGTAAGCAAATTGGGAAATGTAAATATTAATATAATCAAAAAGGAAAGTAATTGAGCATGCTAATTGACTTGGAAAAGTGTACCAACAACACAATGATTGCATTATTAAATTGCTTAATATTAGATTTAGTGTTCCTCTTCTACCTAAGAATGGAATGGAATGGTAAACTTAACTTCAGTATGAAAAATGTTGAAATAATCTACTTAGTGGTCGGAAAAGATAAAAATTAAAGGTATAACTTTAATAAATCTAAGATAAAAAAATGAGGAACAATAAATTATTGACTGGGGACAATGATACAAATGAAGCAAACCTGATTTATATTATTTCAGGAAAAAAACAATTTTCCCATTTAATCATTGTATCTAATTCTTCTAAAATTAGGTTTAAAATATAGCATATTCATAAATGACTGATTTGATTGACTTACGATTGCAAAAGAGGAAGTGCTGTGGTTTGTGTTTAAAATGGTTGAGGGGGATCCCTGGTGTTGTAGTGGCAAGCCTTCATGCTCTCAACACCTGGGTTCGATTCTTAGACAAGGAGCTACTCAAAAAATAAATAAATAAAATTTAAAATAAACAAACAAATAAATAAAATGGTTGAAAAGAGAAGAAGAGAGAAGGCATGACCTTTGATTTCAGCTTTTGTTCTAAAACGCAAATTAAATCAATTTTCAGGGTTTAGGAAACATTTTCTTATTTTAAAAAAGATCAAATTCCCTTATACGACATAATACACATAGAAGGTTAATTTAAAATGCAAAAAAAATCCAAAAGCAAGAATAAAAATAATAAAACCAGAAACTAAACAAAATACAAACTTTGATTAGGTGCCATCTAGCATATAGGCAAGAATGACATTGGCCTATTCAGAATGATTCCACTGCTTGAGCCATTTTATTTATGTAGTTTTAGAAATGTATTTTTGCCTATATAATCACTCCTTTCATCTTGCTTTTTGAAGTCTATAATATTTTAGAGCGAAAAAAGGTAAATCTCTTTACAAATATGCTATTCTGGCAGTGTAAACATCAATTAGTTTATATTTCCGAAGAGTGGTTCCCACATCAATAAACTTTATGATGGAACTTTGTTCTTTTTGAGCCCTTGGGTCAAGCACTCTCACGAGGTCACCGACTTTCCCAGTACGGCAGGTACACTAGTCCCTGCAATTCCTTTGCACTATGGTTCCTTTCTCCTGCACTTCTTTTAGCTGTGAGTTAATCCTAATCCTGGATCTGAAAATTAGGAGAGGTAGGGGTAAATCTTGAATGGGATCTTGAAAGGCAGTAGCCTTTGCACTGTTTCAAGCAAGAAGGTACCCTTTAACAAGGAGGAGAAGGCCACTCTGCAAACCCAGAGGATTAAGGGAATTTGGGGATTCAAGACTTTTTAATGTGTAGATGCAGATAGTCCTATTGCAAGTCACAGGGTACCAAAGGGCCTTTATCTTGGCGTAGCAGACTTTACAGGTTTGACAATTCTCTGGGACTCTTTAATTCTTGTTATTAACTTCAGAGCATAATCCCCCACTTTACCTCTTAGTTTAAGGAGATGGCAAGCCTTTTACATCCCACCAGTTAAATTTTTGGTTTTACAGTTAGACTGAAACAGGTGATTAATTACCTTCAGCCAGCCCTACCGTCTTTCTCCAAGGTCTCCATTACCCCAAATAGAGAACTAAGTCTATAATTCTCATATCAACTACTTTTCCATAATTTCTCAAATGGCCTCAGATTGAATTTACCTGTACAATTTCCTCAATCCTATATCACAACTTGGTCTACTGCTAGTGAAAGTTTTAGCAATTACACCTCTACAGCATGTATAGAACTTCATCTGCCAGTAGGGAATCCCGAATCAGAATCCATTTTAGAGTCTGTTTTTTTTTTGACTAGTCACTCCTGGCACTAATGGTCACATGTGAGGTTTCCCAGGAAACAGACTCTAAGATGCAGATTGCTTTGCCTGTGATTTATTGGAGAACGCTGACATCAATAACTACGAGTGAGAGAAGTATAACTGTGTGTAGAGGAATATTGGAACTATAGTGCAGCTGCACCAGAGGCTGCAGTCAATTCCACAGGAACTATGAGTTGGCAAAGGTACGCCACATTGATGCTGAGGTAGAACTTTGTAGCTCTCCATCCCCACTGAGTTGCCCGCAGAAAGTGGGCCTAAACTTTTACAGGGCAACTCTCTTTGGCTTGTGGCATTATTGGGAAGGGATTCATCTGTGAAATACCAGCAGCAAACATGCCCTGAAGCTAAAAAGAATGGGTGCCTAGTACTCGAGAGAGGAATCTGGGCAGTGATCCACAGCATCTTCTATACAGACTGATACTCAAACGTCACTCTTTTCATGAAGTATTCTTTATCCTGTATAGATAATGTGAAGCTCACAAAGTTGTGTGTGTGTGTCACTGTTTCTCATGCATTCGATTCACTTATGCTATAAATTGTCATTTGTATATCTATCTCAACTGCAAACTCTTAAAACTTTTGAGGATAGGGATTATACATCTAGCTAATACTTTACACATACTAGGTACTAATTAACACTGTTACATAAGACCATAGTCAGTACCCAGAAGACCTACATCACATTTTCAAGTAAGCTAGACAACTTTGCATTCTTACTACTTATTAATGTGGTATTATGATGCACAATGTGAATAAGAAAGACTGCTATATTAGAATGATAAAAAACATAATAGAAAGATAACAGTTCTTGATTTCTACTGATGTAAATATATGTAAATTAGGGAAAAGTATCAAAGATAGTAATGAGGAAGAATTAATAAAAAATTTGAAATTTTTGAAATTATTTCATTCAGCTCTTAATTTTATAAATATAGATACAGGTTTAGAAATGGATATGTAATTATTGCTTTTAATGTTTAATGCTGTTTCTTTTATTTTTTTTACTGTGTGGCAATCTACGTTTTTTTTAAATAAAAAAAAATTGAACCAAGTCTTATTTTGGGATGGCACTTCAAATTTCACCACGAATTGTTAGAGTGATTAAATTTATAAAATATAAACTTACTAACATGTTCATTACTATTTGAAATCTCAAACCAATGCTTTCGGGCACATGAAATTATAATAATGTGTTACTACTTTAAGGACAGCTGGATATCTGATTGTGAGACTTTAAACCAAGAAATATTGCTTTATTTTTTATTTTAAATTTTATCTATGGCAACATCTCATGTCTATTAAAAATTGAAGATGGAAAGTGATTAAACCAAGAAAAGTGTTCTTTTTATTTTAAAGCAATCCTCATGTATTTATCAATCAAGAAAGCAGACTTCATATGTACAACGGTAAAAATCTCACTAATAATAGCAGATAAAACTGCATCTACTTTCAATACTTTCTTTTCTTTTTTAGAGAAATTATGCCTCTAAAGATACATTATCCTGGCTGGAGTTCTTCCATTATGGCAATATTGATTTAAATGATTCCTCTTTATTTGTTCCAGTTACATGGAAAAAAATAACAAAATATAGATTGGCAGTCTTTTATATAATATTACTTCTATTTTGCACTGACCTAATTTTCTTTCAGCTAGTTAAAATATCTAAAATGGCTCTAATAAAATTCACTCAGGATCATTTGTTAGAAAAAGTTTAAAGCAGTTTGTCCATGGTAAAAAACTCATCTCCCTACTTAGTATTTTTCTTCTCTCTTTATGGACATATAATCTAGCTACCATGTTCACCCAACAGCCAATATCTGTTAAGGAGGTGTCTGGCTTCAGGCCAAAATCCTGTGATCTTTCAGGCCTTACTATGGTCAGTTACTATAAAAGACTGTGTGGCAGGCCTCACTGTGAGAAGCTGCCCTCACACCGCCCTGGGTGCATAGCTGGTGCAATGAAGAAGATTTTTGGAGACAGTCACATTCAAGGACTCAAGAACCTGTGGGCCAGCCATCCTCACATGCACATCTGCATTCCTCGTTCATGAGACTCCATTTGGAGGTCTCCCTACCAGGGGCCTTGGCTGAGGCTCTTCCCAGGTGCCTTCACCAGAGACTGCTTTGTCCTGCCCCTTTGGTGATGTACTTCCTCCACTCTGATTTAGTCAATCCTATCCTTTCCCCGTCTCATAGGTCCAAAAAGGGGTAAAAACTTTTTGTTGGACCTTCTGTGCTGCATGCATCTGACCTTCAGCTGGTACTCTTCCATGGAGAGTGGAATACTAGGAACTTGGCACTTTTTCTCTCTTGCTTGTACTGTCATAAGTGATAAACCCTTGATTATTCCTTTCAGCTTTGTCTTATTTGAACACTTTGACACCTCATTTCCTATCAGGTAAGTGTTTACCAAATTTTAGACATGACTGCAGTGATCTTAGAACTTGCTTTCTCATCGCCAAAGATCTTTTATCTTAGAGATGTGCTCGTTAGTGAATGTACCTATTCTCCTCAGCGATATCCAAATTCTATGACAGTACTTTTGAAGACAGAAATATTTGGGGGTCTGAAAGGATAACCACAGAGAGTGGAATTTCAGGTGTTATGATACCTGGTGTAAGGATTTGAAGCATATACTTTGAAGACCTGGACATGTTTTTATTGTAACATGAGATCTATTCTCTTAGCAAATTTCATAATGCACAATACAGTATTGTTACCTTTAGGAACAATTTTTTGTACAGATCTCTAGAACTTATTCATCTTGTGTAACTGAAAAATCAAATCTACTGGACAGCAACATTCCATTTCCTCATACTCTCACCCCTGGCAACCACTATTCTACTTTGTTTCTATGTTTAGTTTATTTTAGATGCCTCATGTATAAATGTAATCATACAGTATTTATTGTCCTGTGACCATCTTATTTCACTTAGCAAAACATTCTCCAGGTTCATCCATGTTGTTTCACATGGCAGGATTTCTTTCCTTTTAAGGCTAACTAATATTCTATTGTATGTATTATATATACCATAATTTCTTTCTTCAGTCATCCACTGATGAACATTTAGGTTGTTTCCATACTTTGGTTATTTTAAATAATGCTGCAATGTACATGGGAGTACAGATATCTGAGATACCAATTTTCATTCTTTTGGATAAATAATCAGAAGAGCTGCAATTTGACCCACATACCTGCCATTCAATAGACACCTACTCTGCCTACTGATAGAGCTTTCAATTTCCTTTAACAATTACACTTACCCATGTGACTAGATACTTGCATATCTCTGCAGCTTTTCCGTATGTGTATTCTTTTTGTTCTCTCATGCAAAGATAGCCTGAGTTTGTAAATAACCTGAAGTAAAAGCAAAGTCCTTACAACGGCCTATGAGAATGAATTAATTCTGTCCTTTTCCCTGGATAGTTCTCTAGTCTTCTCCCCTACACCTTTCTTCTTGCAGTCACGTGAAAACAGATACACTTACTCTAGCATGTTGAGTTTTCTTTTCAGGAATGTGCTTTCCCCAAATATCTACGAGCTTGCTTCCTCATCTTTTCTCAAATGTTGTCTCCTGATTACTGTATCCAAAATTCATCCCCCTACCCCTTAATACACTCCCTCCATGTTTCCTACTAAGTCCCTAATATCTAAAACAATGTCTGGCACATAGAAGTATTCAATAAATATTTGTTGAATGCATGAAATAAATAAATATACCTACACATCAGAAAATTCACAATACTTTTTGATATCACAAATTTATTATTTATTGTTATTGAAGTTCATCTAATACTTCAATATAGATAAATAGTCTCTTGTAAAGTTTTTATAATGGGATTGAAATAGATAGCAAATTCCTAAGTGGCTGTAGCTAAGAGTTGTTCAGAATTGCAGCCATAGAAAGTTAACTTGCAGTCCTGGATTTCTGTGTACAGCCACAGAATCATTTTCAGATTATTCTTTGGCTGCAGAGTTCAGAGAGAGACACAGCACAGATCAGAGAGCACAGAGAACAGAGAGAATGAGCAAGAGCATGCAGAACACAGAGGACATCCCTCCTTATGAGGAACTGCAGGCAGCATTTGAAAAGTGAGCAATCCTCCAAAACTTCTAGCCCACCGAAGATTCATGAAAATGAGTAATAAAAACAATTATTTGAAGTCTGAACCTTCAGGAATTACAGAGACTCCAAGAATGGTCTATAGTTCATGGTAAACCTATTCCAGTGGAAGTGACTGTTAAAATGCAGGTATAATAGACAACTCTTACTGGCTCTTTGCAATATATCAAGTATTATCTGTTTCTACATCACGAAGCTGTGTACTTATTTTACAAGAAAGGAAGATGAAGTGTAAAAAAATTAGATATCTTGTTCAAAATCACAATGTAGGAAGTAGTGACTTCAGAAGGTGAACCAAGAGTCCTAAGATATTGTATATGGAAAAGGGCTACCAGGTGGATGAATGGAGAAAACCAGGATGAGAGTTGGTCCTGCTCGGCTAATCATTTCTGCAATCTCCCAGTGAAGAGAAGTTATCAGGAAATACCACAACCACAATATTTATTTAACTTTAGTGTATGTGTGTGTGTGTGTGTGTGTGTGTGTGTGTATTTAGTATATTTCCAAGTTGGAATTGAATTATTTATAATAATTCTTTTGCATTAATAAAAGCTTAAGTAAAAGAATCAAAATTTGATAAGCGGTATTTCTAGAGAAATTTTTTAGATTTCCTAAAGTTTTTTTTTTTTAGCAACTTAGATTTTTTTGGTGCACTGTCTTTGTATGAGCACAAGACTAAATATAACAATTTATAACTGCCATTTAAAGGATACTTACTATAGCATGCACTGTGGCAAGTGTTCTGTATACATCATTTCACCAAATTTGCAAAACAATATTATAACATAATTAATACTTCCACATTACATATGAAAATTTAAAGAGATGGTTTAACCTATTCAAAGTCACACAGATTTAAAATCAGTTCTGGCTTATTGCAAAGCCCCAATTATTCACCAAAATGTCATGCCATGTAAAAAAAAAAAAAGACCATATAAAGAAAAATAAATTAGTATATTCACTTTATAGCATATTAAATGAAGATTGTTTCAAGCAATCTTATTAAAACAGTGGTTATTAAAATCTGGTCTGTCTGCATAGCTTTTCATTTGATCATAACTAACTTGATGTCAGACAGTGTTCCTATTAATGACCACCTACCATAATTAGTCTTTGTATGGTCTATTGCTCAGGTCCTCAGGTCTGCATTATCTGAGAACCCTCACCCACGATGTTGGTCTGTAGGTTAGGATCAAATTCTCTCTTAAGCATGTAGTGGAATGAGGTCATGGTTGTGGATGAGCACAGGAGGAACACAACTATCAGTATGAGCAAGTAAAATTGGAATTCTAAACCTGAGACTACACATCTGTAGTTGCTAAAAGTTCAACTATATAATTGGTGAAGACAGCTTAAGAGTAAGGTCCTGAGATACTGCTCATTGATACACAGTGACTGGAATATTTAACAAACCTATTGGCCCTGGATGCAAGACATCCACAAGATTGTCCTGTATCCCCATTTGATTATGGAAAATAATAACAAGTTGGTTCCTTAAACACCAAAGCCATGTTTGTTTTGTTTGTTTGTTTTATAAGAAAGTTAATTCTGATTCTTTTTTTGAGATTTGCTTTATCCCTGGTCATACTGTAAGTTCCATACACCTATTTTATTATGATAACACAGCCAGAACTTTTCAGAGCAAACTCTCTGTATCATAATGTAACCCACATAATCCAAGGACGTGGTTCTATTCATATAATAAAATTCTGTAACAAATTCAGGGTTGCAAATAAATTTTAATACTTTTTTTTTGTATTAATATGCCCTCATTTGCCCTGTTTTGTCTCCAGCTTATGCTAATTTGTGTTATCATGGAACATTAAGTACGTGTCATCTCTTCTTTTAGAAGGACATTTGAATGGTGATAAAGTCACATTTTACAACACACTACTTGTGCTGCTTTAGGAAAAAAATTAATAAGGAATGCAAATCAAAAAATGAAATGAAAAATTGTTAACAATGTTACTGAGAGAAAGGGCCCCATAGCGATCAATGAATTCATGTTTGGACATAGAGATAATGATAAGGCAATTATAAATTCATCCTGAAATACTGAAAAGTATTGTTTAAGATCTCAGAGTGGGAAAAAAGGACAAATATGAAAGCTCGAGTTTATTTTATGGCATCAATTTTTAAAATACATGTTATTATGTCAACAGGAAAATGTTCTCATTTCCAAAATAATGTACATTTATGACAGGACACTCGATCAAATTTAAGCTGAATCAGATAAACCTGAAGTAGAAAGTTACTCTAGGCTGTAAACTATTAAAAGATGTGATTTAAAAAAAATTAAACTAAACAGAATACTTGGAGCCAGCTGGTTTTGGTTACGAGTTGATGTTCATATAATATCTTTGTATGCGAAAGGGGCACTTTGTAAGGGCAAGAGCAGTAAACCAGGAGTATTCCAAGCAATTTGAAGTTAAAGCCACTTTATTTAAGACACATGATATGACATCTATTAGAAGGACATAAACTTTATTCTCACTTATATCTACATTCATTCAATTTTTAAAATAGTAAGTATTAATTCATGGCACGTAAGGTGGAGAATCCTGAATAGGATAATGCACTAATAATTTGGTATATTTGCATGGCATTTTTTAGTTTACTATACTCCAAACATAGAAGGGATAAGGGTTGCATTTAAACACTGAGTGCTTTGAATAAAAAAAAAAGGAAAAGAGGTATGCATAACTGTATTATATACAACCAGATTTTATTAATTGCTACACTAAGCATTGAAAACATATTATTACTCTACAAGGAAATATATTAACATGCTACAATTAACCATTACTTCCAGTATGAATTTGCCTAGAATGATATTTCACAGATAAAGAAGACAGATTTCTCCCACTAGAAAATGACTAAAATGAAAAAGAGGCAGGGTGAAATGTGAGTGAATATGTGGAGAAACCAAATGTCACATACACTCTTGGTGAGTGTATAACTTGATAAAATCACTTTGGAAAACACTAGAAAATTATTTGGCATGATCTATTAAAGCTGAATACGTAGTTATCTTTAAAGCATCAATTTCTAACCTAACAGAAATGTGTATGAGGGCTGTGTGGAGAAAATCCAGCCTCTTTTCTCATATTAAATGGCTAAATACTTTCCAGACAGCCCTCGTATATATGTTTACCAAAAGACATAAAATGTATATAACAGCATTATTCATAACGGTACAAACTAGAAACTATTCACGTGTCCATCAATAGGAGACTAGAGAGTAAATTTTGTTATATTCACACAATAAAATACTACACATCAATGAGAATGATAAATCTGTAACTACTCTCAACAATATGGATTGATCTTACAAACATAATCCTGAACAGAAAAACCCAGACACAAAGGAGTACATATTATATGATTCCATTAAGGTAAACACGAAAAACAGGTCAACCCGGTCTATGGTGTTAAATGTCAGGATAGCTATTAGCCTTAGGTTGTTAGCACTGACTGAAAGGAGTCATGAGAGAGAGCTCCCCTGTGGATGGTGAGATTTTATTTCTTGATCTTGGGGCTCATTACATGAGTATGTTTAGTTTGTAAAAAAACCAATCAAACCACAATGGGTTATTTGTGAACTTTCCTTATGTAAATAATACTTCAATAAACATTTTAAAAAGAGGCAAGGTTCAGCTTAGCAATAGTGGAAATGATAACACATTTTGAACTAATAATGTTTTAAATTTAAAACCTATAGATGCATGAATTCCCTTTTAATCTTTGGTAAAGGAAACAGTATGCCAAAAATATTCCATGGTTTTATAAATTAGTTCGTCAGAATCATTTTCAATTCTAAATCTCCTCTAAAAAAATCATCCACTCATATCATAGCAAAACTTGGGATTATAAAAAGATATATAAAGTATAACATAACTTTTTTAGTTTTAAGTATATATACATATGTAATATATATATATGATATGCATACGTATAATACATACATAAATTTATAGTACTGCTGATATTTTTTTCACAATTACACCCAATGGTTTTTTTTTTAAAGGTTACTTTTAGTTTTTAAAATATAATTGCTACAGTATTAAGAACTGTTCCTAGACAGCAGAAATAAGAATCTGTTGAAAGGAACCTCTGATTGCTTTTTAATGGGAAAGGGAAATTGTCAGCCAATATCACATTTGATTGATGACTTATTAAAAGTAAAAAATGTAAATCATAATCTGTATTTCTTGATAAAGTCACTAGACAGGATGTACTCATCACTCATTCATAATATATTTAGAAATGCTTGCAGAGATACTACGTTGAAAAAAATTTAAAACTGAAATCACTCTTCTTTTGGTTTTAAATGTGTACATACCTATCTTTTCTATTATAAACTTTCATTATTCAAATGTTTGCTATGCATGCAAATTTGAATAAGTACTTAATTGGTGTTATAAACACTCTATATTAGGTTATTTAGATGTTCAAAAGAATTTTAGTAGTATTTATGGGTATTGGAATTTTGGGGTAGGCATGGGATTCATCCTAACTTTTCTAAATTTAAATAATGGAATAAAAACACATTGTATTTGAAAATTCATTAGGCAATGTAGTTTTAAAATTGGTTTAGATTTGTATAAAAAGATATGCCTTTAATATGTTATATCAAAAAAAGACACTAAATGTTGAAAACATATTTGCTACATCTTTGACTATACAAAGGAATGCGAGTTTTTAATTTGGTTTAAAATGACAAAAAAATAGTATCACAGTTACACTTTGGGAGGTAATCCACAACTACAATATTTTATTTTTTTATTGTTATATTTATTGGGGTGACATTGATTAGCAAAAATTACATAGGTTCCAGGTGTATAATTCCACAGTGCATAGTCTATGTGTTGCACTATGTGTTTACCACCCAGTCAGTTCTTTTCCATCCCCATGTGTTTGACTCCCCCTCCCTCCTCTTCCACCCTCTCCCGTCTTGCCATCAGGTAACCACTAAACAATTGACTATGCACACGAGTTTTTGTTTCTTTGTTGCTTTCAATTTTATATTTCACATACGAGCGAAGTGTTAATGTTCTATAATATTTGTAATGACTCTTCTTACCTTGAGGGCTGGAGCAAGGGTGTGCATGAAAATTGTAAGTAAAACTTTTGAGATATAGATGTATGTTTATCTACCAAAATGGTATCATACAAATACACACATTTGTTAACTGCCTATGATGATAATAATGAAGGATGCTAGAAAAATTATACAAAATTTAGTACAGGATAATATTACAGATTAGAATGCAGAGAATAAGAAAACAATGGGCTAAGAGGACATCTAGAAATGCAGGAGAAAATGACACCTGCAACTACTAGTCCAAGCTCTGAAAATAAGGCCTCATGAGGTCATATGATTTTGTGCATAAGAATGAGTAAGATTAAGAAAATGAAAACCCTGATTAATTCCCCACACCCTCCCCGCAGAGGAAGACTGTCCTCACCCTGCTTGCTCTAAGATTCCTGAAAGAGCAGCTCTACCTGTCCCTTTCTCTGTTTACAAGCCCCAGAGGACCTCTTGACCTTATTGTCTTCATCCTTGGAGGACTTTGTCCTACATAAGAAAGAAGAGATTACTAAAGCTATGACTTTCTTCCTCCTAACACCTTAGTTTTGTTTTCTGAGTTAAGATATGAAACATTCATCAATTAAGCCATTTGCTTTTGTGATTTTTTTCCCTTTCTTTAGTGATTTTGAGACAAAACTGTGTCAATGAAAAAGGTTAGAGACTTTAAGAACTTTGATATTCATTTATTAAAGATATATATATTTGATACATAAATAAATTAACTGTTAACCTCTACCTAGTAAAGTCAATATTCTGGAGATTAGATTGAAAAGTATCAGGGTCACCCATCAGACTTCAATATTAACAAAGTAAAAGTCTTTGTTTTTCACAGTTCCAAGTTTATTCTTAGAGATATCATTCAGATTGGCAATACAGAATTTTCCTTAGCTAATTCAATTTTGAATTGTCTCTTGAAAAAATGTTCTGCTTAGAGCAGGCATATTCAACCTGTGGCCCAGGATGGCTTTGAAGGCAGCCCAACAAAAAAATTCTTAGAACACCATGAGGTTTTTGTGCAACTCTGTTGTTGTTGTTGTTTTTAGCTCATCAGCTATCATTAGTGTTAGTGTATTTTATGCATGGCCCGAGACAATTTTTCTTCCTATGTGGCCCAGGGAAGCCAAAAGGTTGGACACCACTGGCTTAGAGTACTTTTATCAAAGAGTGATACATTAAACATTTATTCCTCTAGATTCTATAAGTGTTATATCTGAAAAATACTAAAAAGCTGTATTCCAAGCCTTTGTAGAGTTAGCTTTACTGAACTCTTACTTAATTAAGACTTAACTCTTGGCATTAGAACTTTTCTGAGCTCTGCAATAAAAGAAGTTCCTGTTCATCATGTCAGCAGAGGCAGATCTGCCATGAAGATGATGAAGTTCAATCCTCAGGGACCCTCACTTCCATAGGTACCTTTCAAGGCCCTGGGAGGGGCCCTAATACTGGGTCAGAGAGTTGAACAGTTTGATAAAATTTGCAGAAAGAAAATATATCAGCAACCTGTTAAAACCACTGTCTGGGCCCATTCCACCTTCTCCTCTGATACCCTTCTCCCCTTGTGTAGTGATTATTAGTGAGGCCTCCAGAATTTAGGTATCTAACAGGAATTTGGACTGGTCAAACACCTATTTTGGATTTAGTAGGTTACATTATGTGATGGTGGTAACATAGTGGAAACTTATTCTATTTCTAGATATCTTGGCACGTACTGTGCTAACTCCCCTGGTATCATGAAACAAAGCTGCGGGGCCTTTAGGGCTCAACACGACCAGCATTGGAAGAATAGAAGTGAAATAGAAACAAGGTTTGAAATGTATAGAAATATAACTAGCTTTTCAAAAACACTTCGAATTGTCAGACAGGTAAAACTGTTAACAGAGGAGTCTGTTCTCATCAGTGCTAAGTAAATATACATATATCTATTTATCTAACAAGAACGGATTCAACAACATAGTATAAACAATTCAAACAACCACCATACTTTTTGTTTCTTTTTACTGGTCTAGACTCTAGAATTTCTGTCTTTACAGTACAAATCGATAGCTGTCCTATAAAGAATTAGTGTGAAATTGCATGTTTTACAGATCTCACCATATCACATTTTAGCTTGGTGTATAAGGTCTGACAATTAAATTTGCGGACTCGTCCTAGAAAAAGTGCTACATACCTGAGTGTTGAATATCACTATGGTCACCTTCGAAGTACTCCCCTTGGGAAGCTATGCACCCATGTCAGCACCTAGTATACCTTTCAAAACGATTTTGGAACTCTTTTTCTGAATGACCATTAGTGCTGTCATTGTATGATCCTTGATGTCCTGAATGTCATCAAAATGTCTTCCTTTCAATATTTCCTTTATCTTTGGGTAAAGAAAAAAAGTCACTGGAGGCCAGATCGGGTGAGTAGAAAGGGTGTTCCAATACAGTTATTTGTGTACTGGCTAAAAACTCCCTCACAGACAGTGCCATGTGAGTTGGTGCTGTCGTAATTCAAGAGCCATAAGCTGTTGGTGAAATGTTCAGGTCATTTTTGTCTAACGTTTTCATGAAGTCCTTTAGCACATCCAAATAGTAAACTTGGTTGACTGCTTGTCCAGTTGGTACAAATTTATAATGAACAATCTCTCTGATATCAAAAAAGTTTAGCAACATAATTTTGTACTCTTGATTTGGCCTGACAGAAATGTTTTGTTCCTAGAGAAAGAGCAAACTTTTATTGTGCACTTTGATGCTTTGTTTCACGGTCCTATTGGTACACTCTTGTTTCATCACCAGTGATAACATGGCCCCAAATATCATCTTGCCTCTCTAAAAAGTCTTGGAAAACTTCAACTCTCCTTCAGTTTTGTTCATCGGTTACCACCTTCAGGACCATTTTTGCATACCCCTTCCTCATGCTAAGATTTTCAGTGAAGGTTTTCCTGTTTCTCTATCGAAGTTTACTTGGTATGCTATGCTCTCATAGTCAGTCAAAAATTTGACACACATTTCAATAAATTTTTGCAATGTTTTCATCAGTTCTGCTTATTACTGGCTGCCCTGTCCTCTCTTCATCAGTGACACTTTCTCTTCACTCAGAAAAATGTTTAATCCATTCGTACACTGCCATTTTCTGCATGGAATTATCCCCATAAACTTGGACTAACATATTCCCGACTTCACTTCCTTTCTTGCTAAGTTTAATAAGAATTTTAATGTTTTGTTTGTTGCTCTAATTCAAGCTCCAACATTCTCATGATGGCACATAAAAACACACAACGACAACAATGAATGCCACTCAGTAAGACACTCCCACATGTCAACAGGAACACAGCTGTGAGACACAGATATACCAAGGTAAAAAAACCGTACAATGCTGCCAACGTAAGCGCACCATGGCAAGTTTGTGAAATTAATTGTTTAGACCTCGTATACAATAACTCTTCTTTTCCTAAAGTCTGAAAATTTCAAAGAAAATGGTAGGTAGATCATAACCAAAGCAGTAAATCCCTAGGAGGAAAAGAAAAACTTCTCATAGAAGTAATTAATAGATTCTTGGATTGTTCAATAATTTAATTAATGAGGAGGAACACATCATATAAATACTTTGGAAAAATATTTTTTTGTCAAGTTGATTTTACATGAATTACTGACATTAAACAAAGATAATAAAATTCATATGCCACTGTAACTCAGGCATCAAAGAAATACTAACCTACATATAGTTTCAGTTAAAGAAATATTTAACATTAGTCTGTCCCCAGAAACCTTAAAATATAAATTGTATGAAATATGATAGCTCACACATGAAAGAAACGTGATAGAAATTTTCTCAAATTTGACAATTCTCATAGTTTATATCACATTATCAACAAGTTGTAAAGCTCAAAGAAACTTCATAAAACTATCGGTAAAAACAAAAAGGTTCAATCAATCATTCTATTTTTCATAGATGTTCTAAAATTTTTGCCATGTATGCCTGAAACTAATATAATATTATGTCAGTTAATTTTAAAAAATGGTTGTCCTGGGTGTTTACTCCTATAGTACATAGCCAAGAAATGTAGGGGGAAAAATACTGAGTTAAGTTGTTAATAATTTGTTGTCAACTACTAATTTTTGTAATTTATGTTTTTATTCTAAAGAAATGTTATCTTCCTTGCTAATTTTATGTTTGTAATTTCACAGTCTTTTGCTTAAAGGAGAAACTAAAAGATAATATAAGGTTAAGGCTTCAGAAAACCTGGATCAGTTCCTGCATTTCAGTATTGCTTTCTATTATTACAGAAAATGACCAAAAATCTATTTTCCAAACAAGATTATTTTTGAGAGAAAGTTGTATGCAGACTTTAAACTGGAAAAGCCCCTAATAATCCAGAAGTAGGTGATATTAAATACAAGAGAAATTTTGATGGATTCAATAGGTAGGGAAACATTGGTCTCTTCGGGGATGTTGGCATGATTCTTTATTATTTAGGTATCAAAACTACATCTCATTACGTTGTGTTGTGTTTTTTTACTTTCAGGAAACTCAGAGCTAACTTTTGTGTTCAATAGCTATAGATTTCTTTAGTTCAGAAATTTTTGGATGATTCTCTAGCTCAATTAACCCTTTGATGCTTTATATTATGAATCTCTCCCTCTCTTTTCCAGCTTTTATTAAATGGTAACATAGTTTAAAAAATTTTTTTCTACTGCATATTAGTATTATATAAAAAGACAATAGTTACAAAAGAATAAAATCACCATTATGGCAAGAGCTGCCAATCATTAAACATTGACTGATTCAGTTCTCTCATGTAAATTATTTTTAAGTTTTTGTTTTTTCCTTTGTACCAATAACTTCTTGATCACATTATCTTCCTCTGTCACTCACTCATCAAATATAATGTACATTTTAATAGTGGTCATTTTTTTTCAGAATATGAATTGTCAGCTTTACAATTATAAATAAAATTTTTTCCTTTGTAGAATTTTCATATATGCAAAAATATTTTCTATTTTATATACATATTTCATATATACACCTTATACATATACATATATGTTTATATACACATTAAATATATACATGTTTTCTGTTTTGCACATGTATATATAACCTCATGTATGTACACTGCTGAGTATGTTTGCATGTAGCCTTATTAAGTGTTTTAAAAGTTACCATTTTCTCTGTGAAGATTCATCATGTAGCCCTGACACAGTGATACTACTGTGGCAGCTTAATTCAATTATGTATATGGCACCTTAACTTCATAAAGTCAGTGTAACTTTTACTGCTGAACAATAAAACTACATTTATTCCTGGACCTTCTGCAAGGTTCCTTTTAAATCAATGGAATCCTGAAGAATACTGGGAAGTCTTGGCTGAATTGGTTAATGTCCTGAACAAGGCTGTTTCTGTGCAGGCAGCCATCTGCTTTTCATTTATACTCCTTAGTAACACTCAGTACTCTCTTCAGTGAAACCTGTTAATTTTTTTAATAGTGCCCATTATTTTTTGAGAGGAAGATCTTAATATGAATGCACAAATGATTTCAGGGAGGAAAGTAAAGCCACAAAGGGAACCTCTACACATTGCATTTCCAATTTCACATTAAGTGAAATACTATAGTCTATGATGACCATGTGTGTGTGTGTGTGTGTGTGTTGGGTGGCGAGTGTAGGAAAGCAAGTTCACTATCAGAATGTAAACTACACCCTCTAGTCCCTTCTTCTTCAGGAACAGTGAGATCACTGAGATTCAAGTGTATTCTAAGAACCATGATAGGTGACTATGCAGAGAATACAATGACAGAGGAAACACTCTCACTTGATGGGACTTCTCAACAGTAACGTGGAATGCTTGCTTTTTCTTTCTTTCACCTGTTCAGGACAATATTTCTTATTGATGGACAATTCTGGAAACACACTAGTTCTCTCTCACTATTCCTCTTCTGGGTGAGAAAAATAAAAGATAGGAAGATTAAAATGAATGGGAATAAAACAGTAAGAGAGTATACACATTCTTTCACCTTTTTGTATGTTTTGTCCATCAACACTAATTATAACAGTGCCTCTGTGAATATTTTCATATTTTAGTCATTTAAAATGTTACCTTTTCCAGATTTTAATTTTAAGATAGTAAACTAATAAAACCTTCTCCCACTCCCCCCCAAAAATGGGGAAAAACAAATAATTAAACAAAACAAAACACAGCAGAAATACACTAGCACCATCAAAGAAAATGATTGAAGGGTAGGAAACAAATTGAACAGAAGTTTCAAAATATTGATATATACCTTAGTTTAGGACAATCCAAGCACTCCAAATTCCACTCAGTTTGTATTGGGAAGACAGACAGGGATTAGATAAGAAAACAATGTCCCAAAAGTTATCATTAATAATTCTACTCAGGAGAGTAAAAGAAGTGAGTTCCTGGTTTCTGGAAGAAAAAGTAGACATTTCCATAAAAGTAGAAGCCCCTCCCTCCATCATTGCCCTCTTCTGATTCACTACGAGAAACAAGGAAAACCACTGCCCTTCACTATTTTGGTGATTTCCTAAGGGGCATAAAACTGTAAAGGGAAAGCTAAATACTCCCATAAACACTCAGAGCTAATTATCTCCAGGAGAAAACTGCGATTTAATCAAAGAGATTATGAGCAATGAAATAATAAGCAAGACTTTGAAAGCAAAAGGGAGGCACACATTCCTTATGGACATCCTCAGCTTCTATTTCCTCCCAACTCCATCCCAAGACTTTCAATGCAAATGCCAAGAAACATGTTATGTATATAATTTTCTCTATTGCTGGGAAATGGAAATGATTGCAAAGATGACGGAACCACTGAACTGGTCTCAGTGAATGGGGTCAGCTTTTCCAAATTGAGTTAAGAGAATTCTCTGAAGTCAAGGGCCATTCCCACGCTGGACAGGATGCCTCCCAGAGGCCGTGGTATTCATGCAGATTCAGGCCAATTAACAAAGTATAGATGCAATGAATGCTTAGACCACTGAGTCCTGCTGAACCCTCCTGGTTCTGTAGCCTCCATCACCCCTCAGTCCATTCACTGCAGAAACTCAGTCCTCTACGTGATCTTAGAGGAAAACATATTTCAGATGAGGAAGGAATCAAGTAGAACATACTACTACACTGTTTCAGTGCAAATAAAGACTAGATAGAGCTGCTAAGTTAAGAAGTTAAGCAAGATGAGATGAAGAAAACAAAAGACAGCCTTTAGGCAAAGTTACTGCAGCAAAAAGACAAATGAATAAATGAATATGGCATGTAATGAGCAGAGAGTAGATTTATCCTGAAAGAACATATAACCTAAGAACTTACAAAAACTCAAAAACATCAGTCTACAAACATTCCTTAATAATGCCAAGTTCTGAAAATACTGGTCTTGTGTCTTTACAGATTGCTGAAATACCCTGTGAAACCATAACTGTTGCTGAGAGGGAATAAACATAAAAAGGATGAAGAACTACTTTAAAGTTTGTTTTTCAATGACAAATGTAGAGTAAAAATTAATTAACAAGTTTGCTAGATAATTAAATAACTTCTACCAAATAATTCGTTGCTCACATTTGGGCTAGAAATTACAGCTTGTTTCTCACTGTCTGACACAAGAAAGGTGTGATTGAAGAGACAATCTAGCTATCCATACTATACTTTCAAGTTTTGAAAAAATCACTTTCAAAGACGTACAAAATTTCTCACATTGTCTTCTTTCTTATAAAATGAGATTTATGAATAGAATAAGTTTATAAATGTCGATTTTATGAATATACACTTGGCATGTACAAGGGCTGTTCAGTAAGTATCCAGTCATGAAATATAAAAAATAGAGGCATTTCTGCCTGGATATTTTCTGAACAGCCGTGGTATATGCTTTCTATTAATTTTTGCTCATTTCATTTTTTTCTGATACAATAATAATAATACACAAGAGTAGTGGGAAGTTAGAGAGTCTACATTGGAATTTTCATTGACTGCCATCTTAAGAATGGATCTTGGGTTTTCACTTTTCTCTCTTACAACAATACAGACATTTGACATGTAAGATCTTTTTAAAGAAAATAATTCAAATCCCTTTACTTTTCTCATTTTTTCTAACTCTTAGAGCTTCTGGAAAAATAAGTTGATGGTCCAAAATGCTCCAGGCAAGGTTTCCATTAGTGGGAATTGCTCCAGACCTAGAGTCATGAGGCCAACCATTTAGTCCTACTTATGCCACTCACACATCTTAAGATGTTGGAAATGTGGTCAACATCTCTGAGCATCTCTAATTCCTCATGGATAAAAGTAGGCAGTTTAGGGAGTTCCCTGGTGGTGTAGTGGCTAGGCTTCGGAGCTTTCAACACTGCGGCCTGGGTTCGAGTCCCACCCAGGGAACTATCCCCCACAAAAAAAGTAGGCGGTTTAATGAGGTTCTTCTTTTTCTGTTGTTGTTTTCCTCTTCCTTTTCTTCTTCATCCTTTTAAGCTTTAACATACTTTTTCAGGGAGCTTGTGAACCTACGAAACTTCTTCACTGAAAATGTACATCTGCACAATGTTTTGTACATTCAGTGGTTCTATTTAGGGAGAACTTCATCAATCCCACATTAAGAATTTCATGAACTGGATACTCTGTAAGATAATTGCCAGGACTAATGTGGTAGAAATCTATCTCACTATTTTAAGTCAACTAGCAGAATTTCACTTTGTAGTGCCAGAAGATTTTTTTTGCAATGTTAATAATTTACCCTTTTCCATCTTTATTTCCACACATATAGATTTATTTATATTGAAGTGGATTACATGTAGAAGGGCTGTCCTGAAAAAAATCCAGTCATAAATGTCTCTATTTTTCATATTATATGGCTGTATACTTTCCAGACAGTCCTTGTATATTATTTGACTAGAATCCTGTGTTAAGTCCATTTACTTAAAGATGTTAGAATATAAAATGAGAAGTAAGTATAGTGAAGAAAATCTTTAGCTTATGAATTCATAGACCTGTGTTCTACTCTTTGATCTCAAATTTTCTACCCTGAATTTGTATTATGAGTTAATAAGAGGACCAATACAGACAGCTGTTTTTATTTATTCATATGGATATGATACCATTTGGAATTTTATGAAGTGATTTATAGTGAAACCAATTAGTGCAAATTTGCAAATTCTTTGGGTTTAGCACACCCAGGCCTGCTTCTGCAGCCAGAGTCAGTCAGGCTCCCCTGAACTGCTCCAGGCTCATCCAGCTCAGTTCAGACCAGTGTGGTGTGCCTGTTCATGCAGCCCCAAGAAATGCTGCCAGCCTTCTTTCCTGACAACCATAGTGCCTCAGCCTCCCCAGAAATGAAGGCTAGCATTATGCATAGGTTTCATTATAGTCATTGGAGCTATGGAGACTATGGCTGCACTCGCTGTTTCCAGATTCAAATGAAGCACTGTGCTGTGGGAGGTGGGATCTGGCTTTTTCAGTGACTGCTAGGTAGGAGATTCATCAAGTACCCTGGAAGTGTAGAGAAATTAATGCCCCCTGGGACAAACACTGAACAGCAAGGAACAGGAGATTAGAAGGAAGAAGGTGAATTCCTTGTCCTTCCTTCCTTTCAACAGCTTCTCTGGCAAGACCTAGAGCGACCAAGATATCAGTTGCATTTTCCTGTTCAGCTATCTTCAGTACTCACCTTTTATTCATTCTCCCCCTTTGTTTCCTGGTCCCTTTTTTTCCACTCTGGCTGCCCTCATATTGCACTATCCAGTAAAATGTACCAAGTAAGCTTTACCCCTGGCTCTGTTTTCTAATTTATGCAAGTCTCAGACAAATAATAATGCCTAGGATCTTCCTAGGCATTTGCTTCTAATCTACATGGAAATTTGAGGAAAACAAGAGCAGGACAAGGAGAGAAAACTGAGCCATATGTCTTAACTGCAAATTTGAAATTGATACAAATGTGTGAGCCCATCGATAGTCAAGGAATCTGCAAATGGTTTCCAAAGTCTGTAAGGTCACTCTTTTATTATACTGTACACTAATCTGATCCTGATATTATTACTTTCACCAGAGTTTATTTGTTATTTGTCATTTATGTTAAGAAAGGGTATTTTATAAAGAAAGTAGAAAACATGAAAAAATAGAGAGGCAAATAAGGGGGGGTCATATGAGAAATGGAAAAACAATTAAAATTATTAGATGGCAGAAGATATTAAGTCCACATATGTTAATGCTTAATTTCTATGGAAACCCAAATTAAATATATTGTATATGTATTTTTTAAAAATATATTTTAGTTTCAAATGTTTGTTTGTTTTTTAAAAGCAAAATCATCCTGAAGCCTTTTCATCTTTATTCAGCGATATAAATCACAGTAATGATTTGTGATGGACACTGAGATACAGGTCAGCAGACGCCCTTCAGCTGCTAGCTCCTCTGGAATTGACTCTGTGGCAGAGGGCAACTCACCCAAAATCATGCCCTTCTGAGTCAGCACACTCTAGTGACTAACGGAAAAGGTTATAAATATGTGGTCATGTTGTTCCAATGAGGAGCATCTATGCTGGATCAGTTGAGCTCCAGAGCTTTCTGTTGGGTCACATTGCACATCAACTTCTCTCTTTGCCCAATCTAGGTGCCTCTCCTCATAATGATACATGTGGATCGCATAACCTTCCTTTTTTTTCCTTTTTGTTTTTTGTTGGTTCCCTGAGCAGGGATCGACCCCAGGCCCTGGTGGTGAAGGTGCCGAAGTCTAGCCACTACTCCACCAGGGAACCCTCCCCGCTACAACCTTCCTTAATAAACATTGTGTATAGTGAATTCAGCACACTACTCTTTTGCACATTAATTTCTTTGTGCAAATTTGTGTGTCATGCGTGTGGGGGAGTATAATTTATATATCCAGCCTTTAATTTATGTACCTGGCCTCCAAGCAGAGGTGATAATAAAATAAATAAAAAATTGAAATCTCAGGTGTCAATCAAAAAAGCTCTTGAAAATTATTACTGTGCATTAACCTTTTAATTACTGGTTTGTGCACCAGAGCTACTCCCCAAAGGCCCAGAACCAACAAACTTGGTAACTAGTTTCGGACTACACCAGAGTATCACCCAACCAATGCCACAGATGACATATACAAAGAGCAGACCAGGCAGGCACCAGAGACCTGCTAAAGCAAATTCTGCTCCATAGGTTTAGCCCTTGCACAACAGCTCTTCCACTTTAGTCATAGCCAGTCCTCATAACCAATCAGCCTGAGGGTCAATCCCTCCCACTGATATGAAAAAAACACCCAAGGCTCAATTTCAACAGGAGGGCACACACAACCTACACAAGGGACACATTTGGATCACCTGGCTCAGGGAACCAGGAAGACTGTGTCACTGGTCCCCATAGGACACTTAATACATAAGGCTACTCTACTAAGACTGGGAGATATAACAGCTCTACATAATACATAGAAACAAACACAGGGAGGCAGGCAAAATGGGGATACAAAAAGCATATTCCAAATAAAAGAACAGAACAAAGCTCCAGAAATAGAATGAAACTAAATGAAGACAAACCATCTACCCAACACAGAGTTCACAACACTGGTAATAAGGCTACTCAATGATCTCTTTGAGCACTTCAACAAAGAGATAGGAAACATAAAAAATGGTGATAGAAAAAAGAACCAGTCAGAAATAAAAAACACAACAAATGAAATAAAAAATACATTTGAATCAACATTAGATAAGATGAAGCAGAGGATCAAATTAACAATTTAAAAGATAAGGTAGCAGAAAACATCCAATCAGAATTGAAAAAAAAAAGGAATGCAAAAAAAGGGGGATAGTTAAAGGGGCTCCTGGGACAGCATCATAGGGGTACCAGACAGAGAAGAGAGACAGCAAGGAATTGAAAATCTATTTGAAAAAATAATGACTGAAAACTTTCCTAACCTGGAAAAGGAAATAGCTCAGGAAGCATAGAGAGCTCCAAACACTATGAACCTGAAGAGGCACAAACCAAGATATATCATAATTAAAATGCCAAAGGAGAAAGAGAAAATTTTACACTAGAGAAAAGAAACTAGTTACTTACCTACAGGGGAGCTTTCACAAGACTTGCAGCTGATTCCTTAACAGAAACTTTGCAGGCAAAAAGGATGGACAGGAAGTATTCAAAGTGATGAGTAGCAAGGACCTACATCCAAGATTACTCTATCCACCAAAGCTATCATTTAAAGTCAAAGGACAGATAAAGAACTTCCCAGGCAAGAAAAAGCTAAAGGAGTTCATTCCACCAAACCAGTATTATAAGAAATGCTAAAAGGATTTCATTAAGAATAACAACAAAGCAGAACAACAATATGAATAATAAAATAACAATAACTACATATCTATCAATAATTACTTTCAATGTAAATTGATTAAATGCTCCAATCAAAAGACAGCATGGGAGAATGGATTAAAAAAAACAAACAACAAGAAAATATATGCTGCTACAAAAGACTCACTTCAGATACAAAGACACACAGACTGAAAGTAAAGGGATGAAAAAAGATATTTAAAGAAAATGGAAACAAACAAACAAACAAAAAGTTGGGATAGCCATACTTATACCAGACAAAATGGACTCTAAAACAAAGACTATAACAAGGACAAAGAAAGACCCAGTAATCACACTTCTGGGAAAGGAAACCCAAAATACTACTTTGAAAAGACACGTAGATCTATATGTTCAATGCAGCATTATTTACAATAGCCAAGGTATGGTGACTATCTGGGTGTTCATCAATAGATGAATGGGTAAAGAAGAGGTAATACATATTTACCATGGAATATTACTCAGCCAGGAAAAAGAATAAAATTTTGCCATCTTAAACAACATGAATCAACCTAGAAGGTACTATGCTAAGGGGAGTAATTCAGACAGAGAAAGATAAATGCCATAGGAGTCCACTTATCTGTGGACTCTAAATAATAAAATAAACAAGCAAAACAGACACAGAGAACATTTTGATGATTGCTAGATTGAAGGGGGTTTTGGAGGATGGTTGAAAAAAGAAAAGAATTAAGATGTACAAACTGGTAGTTACAAAAACTAAGTTTTTATGGGGAAGTAAAGTATAGCATAAGAAATACAGTCAATATGGTAATAACTATGTATGGTATCAGATGGGTACTGGATTTATCAGGGTGATTATTTTGTAAATTATGTAAATGTCTAATCACTTGTACACTTGAAACTGGTTATAATATTATATATCAACTTCAATTAAAAATGCAAAAATCATACAAATTTTTATATACTACAAGAAGACACAGTCATAATAAATTAATGGCTGAACTGTCCATTTTCATGAGAAAACAAGTATTATCTAATATTTTTTGTTTTGAAATTGGCATTGTGATCTTAAATAGTTTCAGTAAGTGATTGAAGGAGAAGAAACCAATTTGGTGACTCACTCTAAAAAGCAGCTATTTCTACTGATTAGCAAATAGGTTTATTTAGACCTATAGAGATTCTATTCTCAGCAGATCTCTTTTAAGTCTATCCTCTATGTGCCCATATATAGAGTAAAAACTTACTTTGTTTAATGTAAAGGTGATTTGCAACAATCAGATACTAATATTATTTTTTGAAATGTGGGTCTGATGGGACTCTCAATTAAAAAAAAAAGATTTATGCATTTTGTCTACATTCCTAAGGTATTTCAGACACTGCTTTTTTCTCCCTGCAGAACACTAAGTAGATAATTCCTAGCTACAGTGGAAAACTTCAAATATAAAATAGCGTAACAGACAGTACAATAAATCCTACCCTTCTCTAATAATGCTTGATATAAATCAAAACTATAATTATACCTATGTAATCCTTGCTAACAGATGTCACCCCAATAAGTCTAACAATAAAAATGAATTAAAAACAAAACTATAATTATACTTGTGCAAAGCAGTAATACTGAAAGAGATGACAAATTTTATTTACATAGATTTTTTAATACAAATGTGTGAATTAACTAAGTAGATTCTTTGAAAAGCAGATTTTCAATAAGGATAAGAGCAATCATAAGTCAACTAAAATAATAAAAAAATTTTATCTAATTAAAAATACCTTGTTAGATTATGATTATAATGTCTTTGTAAGCATTACCTAGATAAAAATTACATTATAATTTATCATTTACTTAACATTTGTTATTTTAAGAAATAAAACATAACTTTTCTCATATTAAAATCCATTTTAATTGTAAAATGTTTTAAATATATTTAAAAATCAAAGACTATTATCAAATTTAATAAATGTTGTTTTGACATATTTAAAAAACTCACTAATTAGACAGTCCTAACTACATTGTACCCTTACTGAGGCAAGTTCTCACTTTGCTTGTCAGAACTAATACCTGTGCTTAGGTTGGGGACTTTTTTTTCCATCCATGTTTTTACACATTCACTACATCTATGTTTTTCCAACAATATATGGTATTGATTTGGATGTTTTCAGTGTTTATCCTAAAAGGGGGCATACTTATGTAGCTTGCTTTTTTGCTTTTAAGATTTATTTACAGGTATCCATGTCTCTCTGTTGCATTAATTTTACCTACTAAATAACCTTCCATGACATGAATCTTCCTTAGATTTTTAATCCATCTTTTTGTTTTCAGGCAATTAGGTTAATTTTAATGTAGTGCTGTTATAAAGAAATCTTCAGTAAACTTTCTTGTACACATCACCTTATGTATGTGAGAGATGTCCTCTAGTTTATAGGGAAGAATCTATCTAGCCATAGAAATTGTGAGTTGTAGAATGTGTGTGTGTGTGTGTGTGTGTGTGTGTGTGTGTGTTTACATTTGATTTTACTAAATGTTTCTACTTTTGTTATGCAAAGTAATATCAATTTACAAAATTACCAGAAAAATATGAGGTGTATCATTGTATCATTCTAAAACACTTAGAATTGATATATTTTAAAATATGACATGTGATACAAGGAGAATGATATGACCACATAATGAGAATGGCATCTCATCAATTTTTAAATTTGCAACTCCTTTTTTGCAAATGAGGATACTTACATATTTTAATGCTTTATCTGTTCATGTCCTTTAATATTAATACTTTCACCCATTAGATTGTCTTACTTAGTGATTTATACCATTTCTTTCTGTATTCTAGATACTGATCTTTTGCCAGGCATTGGGTTTCAAGTAACTTCCAGTTAAGCTTGTCATTTAATATTGTTTTATGGTATCTTTTGCATGTAAGACCTTTATTAATTTTGTAGTTATCACTCTGTCAATATTTTTGTTTTTATTTTATCTTTTGCAAGTAATCTTTACAAATCCTAAGGCCCTTATAAGTTTACCTTAGATATTTAATCTCTTAGGACTTCTTTTTCTATATAACTGTAACTGAAATGTAATATTTTCTTCCCTGTATATTTATATAACTTAGCATTCACTAAGGAGGTCATACTCTTTTCTCTGGATGTTGCTTCTATCATATATAAATGCCCACATGATAGGAATATTTCAGTGCTCTCTTTTCTCTATTGGTGTAACTATGGTCTTTTCCAGAAGTAGTAACAAACATTTTAAAGAAAATTATAGCTTACCTACAGTATTATGTTAGTTTCAGGTGTGATTCTATATATGTATACCTTTTGATGTCATCACCACGATATGTGTAGTAACCATTTGTCATCATACAAAGTTATTACAATATTATTGACTATATTTCCTATGTTATATATTACATCCCAATGGTGTATTTATTTTGTAGCTGGAAGTTTACATCTTATTTCCTTTCACCTTTCTCACCCATTCACCAACTCCCTCTTCTCTGACAACCTTAAGTTTGTTATTTGTATCTGTGAGTCTATTTCTGTGTTTTGTCTGTTCATTTGTTTTTGGAGTCCACATATAATTGAACTCATATGATATTTGTCTTTGTCTGACTTGTTTCATTTAGCACAATGCCCTGTAGGTCTATCTATGTTGTCCCAAATGGCAAGATTTTGTTCTTTTTTGTTGCTTAATAATAGTCCATTGTATAACTTGTATATCTATATACAAAGGCTGTCTGGAAAGTATCCAGTCATGTAATATGAAAAATAGAGGCATTTATGGCTGGTATTTTTCTGGACAGTCCTTGAATATCAAATCAGCTTGTCAAAATTTAAGTTCAACTTAAAAGTTGTCTGATGTTGACCAAGAAATTTACAAAATAATAAATCACAAATTGTCAATAACAGTTTTAGAAGTTGTTCTGAAAGATATACAAATTGATGTATGAGAAGTCTCAGTCTTTACCCGCACTGTAAGAGAACCCTGTAACCTGAAATGTAAGTGATACAGCTTCAGAAAATAAGGATATTTACTGTTTCATTCATAGTATAACCATAATAAAATATTTTATTTTTAGTAAACAAACCTCTTCAGACCTATGCAGCAGTGATATCCTTTTTACAATCTTCAATTACATGTATTTGCAATAATTTCCTGCTGAGAAAATGTATAGTCAATTACCAGACTATATGTTTTATATATAAAATTGTAAATTCTGTTTCAAAGCAAAGTAGTGAAACATTTACTTAAAAACCTAACCTAGTAGAAAATCAAAACATGGTAGACCATGTTTTGCATATCATTAATTTATATTAAAATTTGTCTGTATTTTTTACCTTCGTAAGTTACTATTTTTTAATTCATCCCAGGAACTATAATTTCTATAAATCAAGCCAAATATATTTTTATTTAAATTTTTTGATTGGCATGTCACAGCCACTTTGGAATCTTCCTTTGAGAAGTATATTAAAAGCATTATAATCTCACAGTTTGTGAGGTTAATACCCAATAGCAATGACAAGTAATCTTAATCTGGACTGACTTGGGCTGAAAAATTAGAGATGAGATATGTAAGATAAAGACTTTGCTAACTTGCATGTTATTATATATTTGTTGCAAAAAAAAGAAAAGAAAAGAAAAAGATATTTGTGACTTATCCAAGGACTGTATAAACAGTAACCTCTACAAACTATCTTAGAACCTCTAAGAAAGAGCTTCCGTAAAATGAGGCAAATACATATAAAAGATGTATAAACATATCAATTTCAGTTAAATAAGTATGCCATGGACATGACCTCTAGGTATAAACTTCAGAGAAAACTGAAAGATTTAATTTATTTCATGAGAAGACAAACATCCCTGAAAAATGGATCATGGAAGTTCTACTCATATAAATCCTCTGATAAAATATTGACAAGTTTGATTTAATTAGAAATGATTGAATGGTTTCTACATGTTAGGTACTCTGTTACATAAAGCTACAACTACAAATAACAATGATGTGTCTATGTGTGTATATTAGTTTTACACCTTGTTTCAGAAAGTATCTGTACCCACATAAAAGGATTTATAAGATACACACACAAAAAAACAATAAAAAGCATAAATAAAAAGGTAAAGTAAGAAAATTAAATGTAGTTATGAATATGGCTAATGTAAAGAGTTATACCATAAAGTCTACTTCTGCAGGTAGGTCACTAAATAGCAGTAGGTCAAACACATCCACTTGCATTTAACCATATTATTTCCTTAGTTTAAAATTCTAGGAGAGGAATGACTGCGGAAAAGCTATGTTTATTCTTACAGTTTTTGATTCATAATGCCAAGTTGCCTTCTGCAAAGATTATTCAATTTATACTAATGCCAGCACTGTACAAGAATGTCTACTTTCTCATATGTTAATTGATTCTGCATATCATCATTCTTTTAATCATTACCATCCTAATCAAATAATTCCCATCTGTTTTAATTTTCATGGTTATTATTGCAACCAAAAGTCATTTTATATTTTATATTTAATGTTTTGTGAGTTCTACTTTCAAACCATTACTTCTCTTTAACTGAGATATTTCCTGTTTCTTAATAATGTATAGAAATTCTTTAAGTAATAATAAAAACACTTAGATAATATGCAAGGACAATAATAGTTTTTTATTACATGTTAGAGTACTTTTTTCCATCTAATTATAGATACATTTTTAAACAAAATTTTATGTTCTATTTTGGTTTAATTCATCATTTCCTGCTAATTTAAGCTCTTGTCAAATTTTATGGGTTGTATGCTGACCAAGATTAGATAAATATGTGTGTACATTTTCTTTTAGTAATTTTATAATGTTATAGAATTTTATATATAAATTTGCATATACATTTATGTAAAATTTATTTTGGTGTAAAATGTAATCTGGGTATTTTACTTTGTTTATGTGTCCAGATTGTTAGATATTTGTAATAATACCAATTATTAAATAACCATTCATTTCTTTATAGAGATGAAATATTAAGTTTATATTTCTGTTTTGAACTGTCCATCCTGTTTGATTAATAATATTATAATAATGCTACAAATTCTGTTTTAATTTTTAAAGCAATAATAAAATGTTCAAATATTGCTTTTTTTGAAAATATTTTTTCTTCCAGTGTTTCGAATTATTTTATGGACAGTTATCTTTCTAGGTTCTGAAGGGTAAGTAGTGAACCATATAGATATCTACATTGAGGCAAACCATGTGCAAGTGTCATAAGATGATAAAAGGGGTATAGTACATTTGGGAAATGTAAAGACAACTGGGTTGGCAGCAGTAGAGAAAGCAAAAGGGAGAATTAATCAAATTGAGACTCCTGTGCAGGAAACGCATCATCAGAACCTTAAAGGCCATGTAAAAATTTTTTTTAAGTTTTCTCGACAACAATGACAAGCTACTGAGTGGACCACACAAGAGATGTTATGGAATCTGTCTGGTTTCAATATGGAAAAACTCGGGAAGGAACAAGTGTGAATACAGCAGTGCTGCTTAAGAAGTTACTGGCATGGTTAGGCAAGAAATGATAGCATAGAATAGGGTCTGTGAAGGAGAGAAGAAGACATGTTAAAGAGGTACTTAGGAGGGAGAATTAAAAAGGATTCATTGATTTGGTGATGTAGGGAATATGAGAGCAAAGTCACAAGAATGCCTTTTATGACACTGGGATGGTGAAAAAAGGTATAATATATGCTTGTGACATTCACTGTGAGGAAAGAGAACCAATAGTTCTAAAAATATATACTGACTTACATTAGTTTATGAAAATCAAAACAATGATATATGTCTAGAACTAAGAGGTGGAATTTCCTAAGTGATACATACTAGGCAGTCATCAGCATGTGAATGGTCAAACTATGTGGTGAATGAAATGGCTTATCTCAAGATTAAGGGTGTACTGAGAGAAAAGGGGTAAATGCAAAGCTTAAAGAATTGCAATACTTACATGTTAGATATACAAAAAAAACTGGCAAAGAAATCTGATAAACTATGATGAGATACACAGTAGAAAAATTAGAAGAATAAAACATAAACCAAGAGGAACAATAAAATACTGCTTTCTGAACAAATCTACAAAAAACAAAAGGAAAGCAAACTTACTAAACATCATAAATGTTAAGCAAGAAATACACCAAAATAAAAAAAAATAGAAAGCTTAAAGTAAACATAATTTTTAAAATTTCTTCCGTGCAAAAAAATTTGAAAACCTGGAGAAATAAGCAAGTTTTTTAGAAAAAAAATGTTATTTACCAAAATCAACTTTTGCAGAGAATAGCATTTTAAAAGACCCATTTCCATAGAAGGAATAGAAAATTTTGTAAATCCTTTATCACCAAAAACCACTAGTCTAAGATTATTTTCCACAGGAAATTTCTGCAAAACCAAATAGATCAGATAATTCCAAGGCTACTTAAACTGTTACTAAACATAAGACAAAAGGAAAACTTCAAAGTTCTATGAAATAAGAACAACATCGGTACCAACATTTGTAATAAATTGTACCAAAAAAAAACCAGATATAAATTTCAGATGTGAATACTAATGAAACACTTTTACACAAAATACTATTGAACAGAATCCCGAGAAAAATGTTCAGATTGTTCTGATCTTCATTCTCATAATGCAAAGGTAGTTCAATATTAGGAAAACTAGTATCAAAGTTCATAATATTTAGGGAGAACAATCATAATCATCATAGATTCTAAAAAGGCATTTTGTAAAACTACTTTCTTTGATAGAATATAATTAATAAGCTAGGAATAAGTTTGTACTTTCTTAAAAAGTTGAAAATATTTCCAATTTCATCTGAAAGCCATCTAACTAACAACCCAATACGATGCTTTCAGAGGAAACACACAATTCTTTTAAGAACAAGAAAAGGAAGTCCAGTATGATTTTTATTATTTAACAATGTTATAACCAACGCAATAGGAAAATAGAGAAAAAATAAGTCATAAACTTGGAAAGTACAACTTATAACCACCCTTATTTGCAAATTATATATTAATATCTGGAGAATGATACATTGAGAGAACCCAATAAAATTAACAAATATCACTATAATCAATAAGAGAATTCAGCAAGCTAGCAAGATAAAACAATACAATTAATGCAAATGCTTTCATCTATATAAATAACTGGTTGGAATTTAAAATGGAAGAAAATAATAACATTTCTAGTAGCAAGAAAAGGTACTAAATACTTATTAATAAACTTAACAAAATTTTGAGTAACTGTTAACATGATTCTGTGAAAAGAAGACTTGAAGTTACAGTTTACTGTATTTTTTATAGATACAGCATCATAAAGATAAAATTTTATCCTGTTAATATTTAATATGATTCTAATTTTAAAAATCAAAATAAACTATTAAAATAAACTGATGACTCAAAATCACATATGGAAACTTTAAAAAAAAAAACAACCTTGAAATTTATGAAAAAAAGAGCTATAATGGTGATTAGCAGTCATAAATAAAAAATATTGTAAGCCTCAGTAATTAGAATAGAATAAAAATTTCAAACATAGACCTTAAACACATTAAAAATTAGTATTTGAAAGAAATTAGTATTTGATAAAGTATTATCACTAGGAATATAATTGCCTATTAAGTAAATGATATTGGTATAAAAATGGTGTCAGATTCATACCACAGTAAATTCCAAATGGTGCAAAGATTTAAAAGTAAAGAAATGAGTCCAGAAAAGCTACAAGGAAAAAAAAAAGAGAGAGAGAGAAATATTCTATAACCTCAATGTGGAAATGACTCAAAATTAAGAATCCATTTTTAAAAAGAAACAAAACAATAACACAAAAAGCACCTCCACATGGCAGAAATTATCACATTGAATAAAAAAGGATAAATGATGTTCTGGGAAAATACAATTACAAGTCACATTGCAGCTTATCTCTTTAAAATATAAAGAATTCCAAAAAACTATCAATAAAAATCAGGCAAAGGTAATAAATAGAGTATTTATAAGAAAATTAATAATCTGCAAATGACTTTTAAACATATGAGAACACATTGAATTCACTCACAATAATAGAAAGTCTAATTATAAGTAAACTGAGTCTTGGTCAATGGCAGAGCATTTACCAAGAATTGAAGTGATGAAGAGTAAATTAGGGTAGTTAGTCACTGTGCAAGGGTGATCTGAAAATTCATGTAGCCTTCCATAGTAAATCAAATAAACAAATGTAGATATCATTTTTAACCATCAACTTGACAAAAATCCAAGAGTTTTAAAACATACTTGGCAAGTCCATGGAGAGCAAAATTTTCACTCATTACTAGTGAAAGTGTAAATTGGTATAATCTCTATGGAGGGCAATTTAAAAATATCTATAGAAAATGATAAGGTATATACCCTGTAAGCAACCAATTCTAATTCTAAAAATGTATCTTACACATATGTTTATGTACATACAAAATTATGTATGAGGTTATTCATTGTGCTATAGATTACAATAGCAGTTTAGAAACTACCTATTGATTAGGGACTCCTTAAATACATTCTGGTATATCCACACAGTGGCATATGATGCACTGTACATGTCAAATTGGAAAGATGTTCAAGATAACATTTTTAAGGAAAAAAATGCATATGCAGAAGAGTGATACTATGGTATCATTGGTGGAAAACAGAAAAATAATTTATTCATATTTGCTTTTATATACAGAAAAACATCTGGAAAAACACACTGGAATCTAACAGCAATATATCTTTAAAGGTATACTGGGAACTGGGCTAATGAGAAATAGGGTAGGTAAGAGACTTTGCATTGTATAACTTTTCATACCCTTTGGTGAGTTTGAAACTTGTAAATTGTATTTAAAAATGTAAATTATTTAAAGAAAACTGATGGAGAATAATGACAAAAAGATTTCTTTATGCTGGGTGAGGAGAACATTCCTTAATTAGAGTCATTACAGTCACTAAAGATGCTGATAGACAGTAGTTTCTGTGCCAAAGGAAAGTTATGATTCTGCGAAGGTTCTGACCTTGCTACGACTGATAGATCTGCTACACTGTACTTACCAAGAAAATATTTCAAAGGCATGATAAGAAAGGCTCTTACTGGACCAAAATATTACCATTTATAGATGAAATTAACAATAGGTTATTATTTCAATGTCTTCTTAAAAATGACAGAGAATGGTATTGCAGTGCATGCATCCACTTAGTTGAGGACTGTACATAAAGCACCTTGTTATTATAAAGCCAGAGAATGGTAGGCCTGCTTTGAAAGAGCTAACTTTTCTCAAGGGGGGAAAAAAAGCCATATATGTAAATACACATAACTACAAAATTAGAGAGGAAGTGCAAAGATTTTGAGAGAAATAAAGTGCCGTGTGTTTGGGGGAGGGGGCAAAGATGATCTCCAGCTGGAGTACAAGAAGGAGACGATCAAGAGAGGTCTGGCATTTAAGTGAAGAAGACCATGAGGATGTGTGCACTAAACAGCATTTCAGGTGAAAAAGGGCAACACGAGGACCGGAAGAGAAATAGAGGACAGAGAGAAGAAAAAACAATAGTTTAGTATGGCTTAAGAATATGGCAACATCGTAGAAGAATAAAATCATGGAGCCCAGATTATAGGGCCCTAAATTGAAGGCGAAAGAGTTTGAGTTTTACTTCATGAAACTGGGAAGATTCTGAAAGTTTAAGAGAATGGGAATAAAGGCATTACAAACAGCCTTTCAGCAAGCAACTGATTTGTAGGATGGGTTGGAGGCAAGGGTTGATCATGATGGAAACGGAGAACACGTTAGAAGCGGTTGGAGAAGTCCAAGTGAGGGACAGTTAGAACCATGACATGATGAATGCAGGGTACAGGTAAATGGCATCACACAGAACTGTTAAGAAAGTACTAAGGAAGCAATAAATATTTGCTGTACGAATGGATGATTAAATGGATGAATAAATGAAGCCAGACAGACAAGAAGCAAGAAGTAGGGAACTAAATTTATTTCTATTACTGACTTAAGTCATCACCCAAGCCTGCATCCAGTTCTCTCTTCAGAGTCATTTTCATCTGCCTGACACACTAACAGCAAAGGCAGAACCAACCACCTGTTACTGGATGGGTGAGAAGTAAGTTTGGCTTTTCTGTTAAGTTTCTATTCTTCCTAGAAGTTTCTCTCCTCAGTGGGGCAAGGCTGGAATGCACTGCAGAAGGACTGTGGCCGCACAGGTGTGCACGCAGTGGGTTCACAGCTACCTTAGAAGGGTCTTGGCCTAATTACTTTTTCTTGTAGCCACAGGCTATTAAGGATTGGATAGGGAAGTTATACAAAATCAGGAAATGGAGCGGGTAAAAATACTCTGATTCCTCTGTGACTATAGGATTTAGTCCTGAATGTTCATGTATGAATGCAAAATGTACACACACACATCTAAGGAAAAAAGAAAACAGAGTGTAAATAAGGAACCAAGAAAAACAGGAAGGTAAAGACAGAAAGGGTAATAAAGAAAATAAGAAAGAATAATTAAGAAATGAAAGAAGAAAAAAATGAAGAAAAAGAAGGAAAGAAGGAAGTAAAATCATTGTTTTACCAACTTCTCTGTTGGAAGATTTATAGACATTTATCTCTAACAATCAAATGAAGTAAGTACTATAATATAATTTTTAATTTTATAGAAGAATCACTTGAATGATGATGATTATACCATAAGCCTTCTTATCAAGTCTCTCCCTTGGGCAACAGATGTATAATAAAATTGCTTATGACAAGGAAATTCACTTATTGTGAGAACATGGACCTTTTGGGAAAAGATTCTGATAAGCCCATTTATACTTTCTATTTTAGTTCAACTGATACTGTTATGGGGATTGCACTTTTAACAGTGATTGTCAGATCCAGTTTCTATGGAAACTTTAGGCTGTTACCATCGGCCAGTCAATGACGCAATAGGAACAGCAAGTTTCTTCTATGGAGCTGTGACCTTTCTCCTGAAATGTGACACAACCTTTGACAACTTAAAAATTCCTCTATAAATACACACAATATAAACTAAGCATGATATAGTCTATTCAAAATTACCGTAGAGAAAAGAATTACATGCCCAAATAATGATTTTTTTTAAGATGAAGAGAAAGAAAAATAACATAATAATCAATATGAAGTACATACTGTCTTAACATAAACTTAGCCATTAAAACCACACATAACGTATAGATGTTTCCTTAGGTGGATTCTCCTCCCTTAAATATATGACATGTCCTAATTGAGCAGAAAAACCCTTCTTTCTTTTTCATACTTTTCCCATATCTACAAGTATTTGCCCATGTACCCCAGAGTCCAGATTCCACAGTGTTAACCACAGCTGCTGCAAACATCTTAGCCTCAGTTGAGGCTGAGTAAGAAGGCTTAGAGGAGTTACCAGAAGACAGAAACCATGCATGAGAAAGGGTGGCAGTGGGAAGAAGTATTTTCTCATTCAAATATTTGCTGTGTAACTTCAACTAATACATGTCACCTACTGGGTTACTGATATTTTTGTTCTAAGCAACTATACTGAATTATTTCACATGTATTATCTATTTGTTAACCATGGTTAATATAAAAACTAGATCAGCTCTTGGGTACCTGTAATTTGATTGCCTGATGATAGAAGAAATCCTGAGGTATTCATAGCAATTGTCCTATAGATGTCCTAGTCTATAAATGCCCTCAATAAAAGGGGGAAGAGGGGAATCAAGGTGGTTACCTGCAGTGGCCACCAAGGGAAATAAGAGTCCTATATCTTATTTCAGGTCCCTTGCTGTTCTGTAGAATCTTCATTGTTTTTCGTAAGAGAGGGTTGTTTTTTTGTTTTGTTTTTGTTTTGTTTTGTTTTTGTTTTTTGTGGCAATTTAGTATTAACAAACAAGGTTAGGCACATGTTTTAGAAAATTGAATAACAAAACACTTTTTAACCTCAATGATAAATTTACTTGGGTATTATTTTGGGTGGAGAGGGTATAAATGGACATTATGAGAAAGCTAAAGCCCTTCAAGCCATCACTTACTCATTACAACTACTTCTTTGACTACCACTCTCCCATTTTATAAAGTGGGTCTCAGCTACATTTTAATCTGATTTTTAAAAAATTAAAGTGTGTATTATTTAACTTCATTATATGATGCAAATAAAAGAGAAATGAATTAAACAAATTAATTTTTCATGAACCATAACAAAACTTTTTACGTTTCACTATTGAGTCCAGTGGAGCTCTTAGCATGCTTCAAACTGCCTTGAGTAGTTATTTTTGTGCCTGCTTGTCCCAAGAACTCTACCCCTGTTAGCTAAGTGTTTTTATTCCAATTTCCAATGTGAAGAACCTCAAGGCAATAGAACTCCTCTGAACAATTCATTAAAGTGCAGTGATCTCTTTCTTAAGTATTTGTATGGGTGACTACCCAAAGGTGAGTGTGCTATCCTGTTATGGGGTCAGAGTGAGCTGTTTCACTACAGGTAGGGGTTAATGAAGACCAGGTTTATCACAGTCAAGGCAGGTTGATAACTGCCTTGTCAAATGAACTTAGGAAAGTTATAAATCCATAAGAATATGTGAATGAAAACACTGATCATCAGGTTTCTCCATCAAGTTCTTTAGCTGTTGTACAGAGGAAAATTGGTTTTAGCTGACATTTAGTTTGCCTATTCTCAGACCTATTTCATTGGCTGTTCTTTTGAACTTTTGCAAAACTTGGAGATCTATGCTAAAACCTCTCTCAATTCTTTGTCAGAAGATAAAGTTACATTTGTTACCTAACAGTAGCATTTGTGCCCTGGGATTTTGGTGATGCCATGGCAGATATAAAGTTTTGTGTTTCTTCCACCTCTCATTGCCTTTGTCCTACTAAATGCACATATATCTCCTTTAGATTTCTTCTATCTTCAAAGGGTATAAACAGTATGTGAACCCCAGTTAAAAGAATTTCTATCTGAAAATGTGACAAATATGAATGAACAACAAAACCAGGACACAATCAGCTTCCAACTGCTGCCCAGAATTTAAACCATAATAACTTGAAATGCTGCTTCATCAAAGCTTTATTGGCCTTGACATACAAGCCTCCCTGGGTGTAGTCTTGAGAGGATAAAAAGGCCAATCATGCTGCACTTTTGGAAAGAAAAATGGGAGCTCTATGTAGTGCCAGTTCGTGCATCATCACTATTTTCAGGACAAGTGAAATGTCAAGGCTATAATACCCTCTAGCTATCTATAAAATAACATCAGCCAGATACACAGTTATGACAGGGTTTTGAAATATTATTCAATTGGTTTTCCTCATAAGGAAAAATAAAAAATACATGTTTCTGTTCCATGTTTATCAGAAAGTATACAGAATTAAAAGTAAAAATATGACAACAATCTGGTATCCTGTCAAATATAATCTATGTGCAACAGTCCAATCTATTCCACAAAAATGCACTGTACAGAAACTGGAAGGCTCTTTCAGTAAGATACTTGATTTTTCTTCTCTAAAGACTGTCATTTTTTTGGTACGCTTTCATTTTTGAAACAACAAGAGACACTGTTGACTATGCTTGGTTATTGCTAATCTTATAAATTAACTCTTCTGTTATTTACAAAATAGAAACCTAATGCAGATCAAAGTTATTTTATTTCAATTTTTAATGTTTTAATAAATTTTTACATTTGTGTGTAGTATATAAAATTATAAAAATATAGAGGCATAGGTATATATAAAGTGAACTGCTTTTGAGAAATTAATTGAACCCCAAATGTTAATAGTTATTATTCAAAAAGTGGTAGAATTATAAATATTTCTTGACCTATAAACCATGTTAACACTGTCACATTTATTTTATTTTTGTTATTTTAATCATAGAGAATATATAGGTCTATTGTTGCCAACATACATTTCGGACAGTGCTAATGCTCTATAATTTGAAATTATTTATTTGAAATTATTAATTTTTAATTAACATTTAATTAATATGAATATTTGAAATCAGGTACCTGTATAGGTTTTCAGAACACAATGAGAAATAACATATACTGTATACCTCCACTGAACTTCTAATTTATTAAGATTAGCGTAAGATTTCTTTTAATGAAGACTTTTTATAAAGGCTTTTTTATAGTTTTTAAAGAGTCACTTAAAGCCATTATAAATTGGCTCCGAAAAAAGACAAACTTTAGCACATCTCCAAAGAATTATTCCATATATATTCACATATGTAAATGGAGGATACAAACAAAGGGGTTGATCTTTATACTGACTGTGGGAAAAAAATCCTGAAAAGATGTTCACAAAATATCAATTACATATATGTAACTAGTACATTTCCCAATCTAGCATTAAAAGGACACACCCTGCTAACCTAGGCAACTTATCAATTTCTGCTTTCAAAAACATCATGTTAATAAGGTTCAGGTAGTAGGTCAAACTTTTAATTTCAAGAATTACAGAAGAAAAGAAAAATGACAGGGATAGTTTATTTCTTCTCCACTGTAAGATCCCCATTCCCTTCTTATTCATGATCTGATGCTGGTACACAGAACCTTGAGTTAGAAACTGCTTATGAATATTACTACAAGACAAAAACAGATCTTATCAAATTGAGGATTCTGAGAATAATCATCAACTATATTCAATGTGAAAAAACAGAGACCTGTATGTCAGAAAATCATCACAAAAATTGGGGTACCCAGATAAATTCACAAGGTTCACTTGCTTCTTTCACATTAACATGGAGTTCTTCTCATCGCAGAAGTGATGGGTTCTTTAATTAAAAATAGAAACTGTTCCGTTGGAAGGAACCTTAGAGACAATTTTCCCCAATGTATACTTGCCTGCATTGTAATGAGGACACTGAAATCCATAGAGATTAATTTCAGAGTTAGCAAAGCTCTCCCAGCCTTTATTGAGATGCTTTTCCAGTAGGCTTCATTCCTGATACTTGACTATAATACGCAAAGGCATAAACATACTGAAACTTAAGCTGCAAGTTCTCTAATTGGAATAAGCTTCCTTCTAAGGATTTTGACTGAGTGAATTTGTAAAATTTTATTGCAGAATACTCCTCCAAATTGTATGTTTTAGGTTTCACAAAATCTGGATCCTCTGCTGCTGATAGTGTGGAGTTTCATATTGTTGGAACTTATTAACTCTTTATGACGGTTGACTGGAGTGAAGTAAATTTTCAGGCAAAAGTCCAGCCAATTAAAAATGTCTAGATTGGATTAATTGGATTATTAGAAACTTCTCTTTCGTAAGGTGGCTATCTCATGGCATTCGATATTTATCAATCATAGTTTTGTCTTGTTTCATAGGAATTTATTTCTTACCACCAGTCTTTATAAAAAGCTATCTAATATGAAAATAACATTAAATGTCACATATTTTCAAGTTGATTTAAATAAAAACAGTAATTTTAATATGTAGGGTAAGAAAATGAACCTAAATGTCAAGACTAAGAGTTTGTCTTATACTTAGTGAACTTTTTATCACATGGAGAAAAAACTTTTGACTGATGTACAAAGGAGAATTGCAAAGAAAGTAATTTTTCCCAGTTATTTCATCTTTTAAAGTTTTTCATTGTTCATTGCTTACATAGGATAGAATCTAGAGGCCTTTATTAATAAGGTAACCCTGAAATACTGTTGCATATAGAATATGGAAATATTTTTCTTCTCAGCTGCAAGAACATTCTCATATAAAACATTGTGTTATACTTAACATTTAATTTTAGATTCATGATTAATAATATGAATTAATAATAAAACACTTCAACATTTAGTATGTCATGGCATAATTAGAGTATATAAACAAAAACAAAAATAATAAGAAAAACAGTAAGGGTTGGCATACCTAGATGTAAATTGTCAATCTATGTACTACAAATCTACAAAAACAGATGTCCTGTCATCTGAGAAAGAAAAAATATACATACAGATTCTAATTATTTATGACATGTTATAAGAGAATGTTACTTGAGAAAAGTAATCTTGAGCAAGATTTATTTAAAGAAGTTTCTCTAGCCCTTGGAGAGTTTGGGGCAATATACCATGTCTTAAGCAACATAAAAGAATTAAATCTAATTAGACTTTATCAAATTACTCATTTCCTAGATGGATGGATACTAGAAAAATTACACTACTTATGTGGGAAAGGAGTATTTTAGGGGAAAAACACTGATTAAAAAAACATCTTTATTTCATAATAAAATCCAACATTGCTTCTGTGAAAATCTCAAATCTGCAGTCACCTATTCCATAAGAAAAGTAGAGTGGAAGAGATGACTTTTCAGGAACAGCTTTTCACAGCACTCTAAGGTTTTTTATTATGTTCATAAATATGTCTGCCATAAGAAGTAATTTATATTTAGGAAAAATTTTAACACTCTATATTACTTCTTAGAGAATTCTACAAAAGAACCAGAAAATTTGCAGTAAAGAAATCCATTTGCTTCCTTTAATCTAAGATTCTCCAAACATTTCTACAGTTGATCTTGTTTTCTCTGAGCAGCGGTGGTATACTGTCTCACAAAATGCAAGAAAAACAAAATTAAAAAAAATCTCAAGAATTCTCCTAAATTTCATAAAATAGAGTCTCACTAAATATGTTTTATGAAAAAAATCAATGTCAAATATCCTATTACAAACCAGCTTGAACATTGAGAGTCTTTATTTCATTTATATCCCTTTCTGTGTTTAACAGGCAGGGTTGATAACATGGATAAATTACATTTTTTAATTATTTGACCAGGAAGGACACTGAAATTTTATCTTGTTTGTAATAAATATGCACAGTCAATGCTAATTATATATTCTGAAGTTATATTAGCTGAGAGAATACTAAAGCTATTTAAAACCATGAAAATTTTAATTATAATGCTTACAAGCGCTTCTGCCAATTCTAAGATGATGGATTATCTAATACTGCTCTCAAATATTTGAAATTTCTCCAAACAATCAATTCAGAATTCCACTGGGCAAATATTCTCATTTTGGAGCCAAATTTAAAGTTATAAAGTTTTATCTTAGATTCTGAACATGTCACTTCAAAAAAATTTTCAATCCACTTTGTAAGAATTAAATTCTACTTACATCGGAAATGGCAAATATGTATAAATAACATATTTCTCTTAGGCTCTTGTTCTTGATTTTGAACTACTTTAAAAAGAGGAAGTAGAAACTGAGATAAACTATCAGTGTCATAAATTCTGCTCTGACAGTAAACAGCTTGCTTAAATGTTCCAAAATTGATAAACCTGCATTGGATTTCAATGTACTGATGACAATGTAGTGTTATAACATTTATTTCCAAGCAGCTCATATATCAGGCTTTTAATTATTCATTCATTCATTCATTCATTCATTAATGCACTATCTTAGCCTATAAGTTAGTATTGTTTTTTGTTTTTTTTTTAATTAGAAGACTGAAGCTTAAGTAAGTCATCTTAGACCCACTACTGGGTAAAGGAAGCAACTACCTCTGTAATAATTTAAAGAGTGGAAATAAAAGTACCAACTCTTACTATGACTTAAAACAGAGGTTTTAGAATTGTCCCTTTAGCTTAAATGCGGTATACATTTTATGTTTGGTTAATATTGAACCTTTGAAATAAGAAATTTAAAATTAAGTCACCTTTCTAAAGACAAATTATTGAAATTCTGTCCATATGAATTATTAAAGTATGATTTCTGAAAGCTGAATTGAGCAGGAATTTCACTTTTCCCAAAGTATAGCACAGCGTGTTTTATATAAGAATGTTTTTACAAATGATTAGGCATAGATCCTATGAAAACCAGCCCCTTTGAAATTTAGAGAAATACTAAATTATTTCCTATAGCCAATAGATGATAACAGCTACCATTTAGTGAGAGCTAACTATAGACCAGGTGCTATGATAAGATAAAAACCTTCTTGGAGGGCTTCCCTGGTGGTGAAGTGGCCAGGCTTTGGTGATCTCAGTGCCGTGGCCTGGGTTTGATTCCCAGCCAGGGAACCAACCCCCCCCAAAAACAAGACAAGACAAAACAAAATAAAAAAACAAAAAAATGTTAGGTAAAAATCTTCTTAATTCGGTATATGGTGACAGTTTGCAGTTCAGAGTCCTTCTTTTGCATGTGGTTTTCCAATTTTCCCAGCACCATTTAGTGAAGAGGCTTTCTTTTCCTCATTGTATATTTTTTGCTCCCTTGTCAAAAAGTATTTGCCCATATATTTCTAGGTTTTTGATTCCGTTCCATTGGCCAAGTCATGAAACATCCAAAGTGCCCTTTGATAGATGACTGGTTAAAGAAGCTGTGGTACATCTACACAATGGAATATTACTCAGCGATAAAAAAGATGAAATACTGCCATTTGTTACAAAACGGATGGACCTTGAGAACACCATGCTAAGCAAAATAAAAGCTAGACAGAATAAAATAAGAATCATATGACTTCACTTGTATGTGGAATATAAAACTGAAAGCAACAAAGAAACAAAAACTCACGGACACAGTCAATAGTTTAGTGGTTAACTGAGGATAACAGGGAGGGGAGTGGGAGATGAAAGAGGGGGAGTCAAATACATGGTGATGGAAAGAGAGCTGATTCTCAGTGACGAACAGATTATGCAACACATAAACTATGTACTGTAGAGTTGTCCACCTGGAATCTATGTAATTTTTGCTGGCCAATGTTACTCCAATAAATTTAATAGCAACAACAAAAAAGATAAAAACCTAAGTAAGTAGGTTGTTATCACTATCTTACAATTAAGGGGAGAGGTATTCAGTTTGGTTAAGTAACTTCAAATTTTAACAGTTAGTAAGTGCCAGAGAACAGACAAGGTCCAGTGAAGCAGAAAAGAGAGACTGATTGGGCCACCATGACTATATTGGGATGAAGATCTGGTATGCATGGGTGCAAATCTGTAGATGTGAGAAGCTGGTGGGATTTGATGAGGTTAAGTGTTGCTGGCACCAAGGTAAGGTCATCCAGAACCCAGCCTAGGGTCAAGTTAAGGTTCAGTTAAGATTATTGTTTCTTTATCAATGTTTAGTTGGTCTGCTATGTTTCTCGAAATCAGCTGACAACTTTGATGTACATTCATGAATTTTTATAATGTTTTTGTCAGTTCTGCTCATTACTGGTCACCGTGATCTCTATCAGTGATGCTTTCTCTCCCCTCAGGAAAACGTTTAATCCATTGGTTCACTGCTGTTTTTTTCACGGCATTATCCCCATAAACTTGGACTAACATGTCCCTGATTTCACTTTTACTCTGGCCACGTTTAATCAAGAAATTTAATGTTTGTTCATTGCTCTAATTCAAGCTCCAACATTCTCATGATAGCACACAAAATCACACAACAACAATAATGAACACTATTCAGCAAGATACTGTCATACGTTGACATGAACAGCTGTGAGACACAGATATACCAAGGTTATGAAACTTTACCAAGTTGTTTGTATACTGCTGCTAATGTAAGTGCATGGTGGCAAGCTCAGGAACTTAATTGTCAGACCTCATACTATTTGCCCCTGCTGAGTGGCCTGAACTGAATACATTAACAAAAAAAAATGGTTGAATAAACACATGCTATATAGAGCTTCAAGGACTTCTACAAATATTAAGTCATTAATTTTAATCTTCATAATTATCCTATCAAGTAAAAACTATTATTATTCCCACTAATTACAATTCCAAAGTTTCTGAGCTGGTATTTAGCACAGCCAGAATTCTAGGCTTTGGAATTCCAACTTATGTTCTTTTTTAAAAATTGTTAAATTTATTGGGGTGACACTGGTTAGTAAAAATTACATAGGTTCCAGGTGTACAATTCTACAGTACATCATCTATATATTGCATTATGTGTTCACAACCCAGAGTCAGTCCTCTTCCCATCACCATGTATTTGATTCCCCCCTCCCACCCCATCGTACCCCCTCCCTCCCCCTCCCTCCTTACTCTCACCAACCTGTGTTCTTAACCATTATGCAATGTTGCCTCTCCTTGCCTGAGCAATCTCAACCCACCGATGGCCCTGGCAGATTGACTGGTCTGAAAACCACAACACAGACTAGATTCACCATACTAGTGGCCCAAATAGATTAATTTTTTTAGATTGATTTTATTTTAGGCATGTATTTTAAACAAGTGCATTAGCAGAGACTGAAAATAAAAGCACTGACATAAGACAGCTATAATATATCAGTTCCTGAGAAGGATAAAAATAAAACTCCAGGGATGATCAGAGAAGCAATAACCATGGTAGTTAGGAGCATGGGCTTGGGACCAGATTGCCTAGGTTCAGATTCCAGTTCCACTGACTAGTCGTGTGGCTTCACAAGTTACTTTGACTTCTTAAATGCTTGATAATCCTCATCTTTAAAACAAGGATGGTTAATAATACCTACTTATTTGAATTACTGTAGCATTAAATGTAAAGCACTTATAAAGGATTAAATAAGTATTTTTTTCATTAAACCTATTTCCATACAAAAGGATGAGCAGAGCCTGGACAGTACAAGAGAAATACAGACCTCATCATCACAAATATATTTTCTTTAGTCATACTGGGTCAAGTGGTTTTATCATTCCTTTGGTGAGAAGCAACTGAAAATCCGTACCCATAATCAACTTTATGCCTTTCTCAGAGTGCTGATTAATAGTATGTCCATGTTAGTTGTTCTCAACTAAGTTTTGTCATCTACAGTGATTTAAAAATATGGCCACAAATTCCTACCAATTCAGTGTGCATCCTCTATGCCATGTGATGTTGCCTTTTCTTTTAGAAAAAAAGTCTATTTCCCCACTGTTTGAATCTAGTCTGTCATTTGTTCAACAAAATAAAGCACAAGTGATGGTATAATACCTCCAATGCTAGATCTTAAGAAGTTGTGTGTCAGTGCATCATTCTGCTCTTGTTCTCTTGGAAAGCTGTCCTGAGACTAAAATGTGAAGAAGCCAAGCTGGCCTACTAGATAATTAGATGATGTGAAGAGAAGGAAGGGGTCTTAGCTGACAGCAGGCACACCTTCCACACCTATGAGTGATCACCTTACCCTCCAACCCAGCTCACCCTTTAGCCAAGTACAATTATGTGAATGATCCCAGGGATAACCACCAGAAGAACCAGTACAAATTTTGAGATAAAATAAAATTATATTAATCTATTGCCTTACAATTGCCAAACCATCTGTCCCCTCATGCATTCCCCATGACTTCCTAAGGCAGGCACTAAGCATGGAGACCACAGGGCCATAGAATACCTCATGTCACTCTGTATGGCCCTGGAGAATGGCTGGTTAGTCATTGTCGGGTAAGATTCCTCAAGAGAGGAACAACCTAAGACAAGCTCAGTCGCATAGGTGCCAACAGGAGAGAGCTTGGGCTCTACAGAGGTGAGGCACAGCCCCTCACCATCTCTGAGGTTAATCCCTTGCCCCCTGGCTGACCTGCTTCCCACCACAGTTTAGCCTGAGATCTGATGGGATGAGTTCAACCATTCCCTCCTTGATCTGCTAGAATGAGCTCAACCATTACCCTCCCTTAATGTATGTTTATATAGGAACAATGACACCTTGCCTTGGGGCTATATATGTATGTGTAAAGGCATAACATGTGCTGGAACACAATGGGGACTTGGGGGAATAGCCTTAAGGTGTGATAATCACAGACTTGGAAAGAGGAAGGTTTTTACTTCTCCATACACGCCTCACTTCCTTGTATGCTCACCAATAAAAATTACGCGGTGACCTGATTCGGGACTCTTCCAGTCCAAGAGGCTGGACCCCCTTGGACCCACGTGAAACTTTTTTTTGGCTGCTGTGTTTCACCACCTTGCACCGCCCTTCTGTTTACCCATTGCCTGTGTCATGTGGGATACGACATTAATCCACTAAGTTCTGATAGTGGATTGAGTCTATCAACAATAAAAACAGCACCTTTATAAAACCCCCTAAATTAAAGAATGATTTAAAAAATTTTTGTCATTTCTGAGACTGAATGGACTCCGTGTACTAATACAACCAAGATATTGGCATCTAGATGAGGCAGCATCAACAGACATTTTGAGCAATATTGCCTTTGCCAGGTTTATTTCAGTCTGATTTGATGCTCTATAACTATCACTTCCCTATAAGATTCAGGAGAGCCATATTTTTTTTTTTTTTTTGCATAGGCCATTTGGCATAAATATTTATAAAATTTATAGATTAGAGTAGGGGTCCCCAATCCCAGGGTGACTGATACCCATTAGGAAACAGGCCACACAGCAGGGAGTGAGTGGTGGTAGAGCCAGCAAAGCTCATCCGTATTTACAGCCACTCCCCATCGCTCGCATTACTGCCTGAGCTCCACCTCCTATCAGATCAGTGACAGCATTAAATTCCCATAGGAGCATAAACTTTATTGTGAACTCTACATGTGAAAGGTCTAGGTTGCATTCTCCTTATGAAAATGTAATGCCTGATGATCTGAGGTGGAGCTGAGGCGCTGATGCTAGTAGTGCTGGGGAGCAACTATAAATTCAGATTAACATTAGCAAAGAGGTTTGACTACACAGAGACCATAATAAATTAATTGCTTAGAGCCTCATACCAAAACTCTATCAGTGAGTGGCAAGTGACAATTAAGATGTATGTGGTGGCAAGCTTTATAATGGCAAACAAATTGATGTACTTCAATTGTACAGCTGCATTTGATGGCAGGCTTTAAGTCAGAATCCAACACTTATTTTAGTCTGGACATGGCCCATTCATTACATTATTAACCATTACTATCCACACCTCTTTCCTGCTCTGTGCACTTGTCTCAGATGGGACTATCTAGTAGCAGGAAAACAGGCTCAGGGCTCCCACTGATTTTGCATTATGGCGAGTTATAGAATTATTTCATTATATATTATAATGTAATAATAATAGTAATAAAGTGCACAGTGAATGTAATGCACTTGAATGATCCTGAAACCATCTCTCCTGCCCCTTCCCAGTTCATGGAAAAATTGTCTTCCACGAAACCGGTCCCTGGTGCCAAAAAGGCTGGGGTCCACTGGATTAGAGTAAAAGCCTAGAGGCTAAAAGGTCTCAAATCAACTCCTGACTTGAGAGAAAGTGTCCTTGGAAAGTGCACTAGGTAAGCATTAGCAATGGTAAATTTTGTGTGTGTGTGTGTGTGTGTGTGTGTGTGTGTATCTAATACTTTGAATAAATAAGGCTCATAAACTACAATCATTAAACAACTTAATTTTTATCTACCACTGTCCTATTAAATATTTCTTTCACAGAGAATACTTTTCTTGTCCATGGATGAAAACTAATTATGAAACCCATGTCCTATTTTTCCTGGGTATACACCTAAGTCATAAAAATGACAAACTGTTAGGAAAAGAAATGTAATCCTATACAACTAACTGAAGATAGAATGCAACTAATTAAAGTTAGAGAACAGAGAAATAAGCAATAAAACATACAAAATTAATTATAGAAGGAAGACCAAAACAAATACATAATAATTAATAATGTAATTAAGTCTTTTATTTAAAGAGAAGACTTATCAGTTTGGATTAATGAACAAATAGTACCGGACTATAAACTTTTATGAAACACTAATGTAAGATGCTACATAAGAAAAATAAGTATTAGCCATGATACACAAGATACGTAATGGTCAATGTATTAATAACAAAAGTATCTCAATATCTGTCAAAAAAATTGCATGAAGGGGGACCAAAAAAACCCCAGAATTATCTTCTGGAGGGTGAGCCCCTTGTACAGGCTTCCCCTGCTAGGTGAATGTTCTAGGAACCCATCTGTATCAGTGTACTAGCTGGCATTGCTGTGAGAGGACACGTTCGGCTTTAGTGAAATATTTTTGACTCTTTAACCGTGTTTGCCCATTTTGTGATGGGTAATTTACAGGAAGAACAAGAGGCACAATGATCTACCTGCCCACACCCTTCTGAGTGTTCAGCAGTTATTGACCAGAAATAGCTGATCCCCATGCCCCACCCTCCCTATTCACTGGATCTCCCCGCCCCCACCCGCCCCGTGCAGCTTATTTTTGTTTCCCTGGATGAAAAAAGCCGTAAAACGGAAACGTTTTGCCTATGTGGAATAGGTGGGAAAACAAAACAAAACAAAAACAAAACAAAACAAAACAAAAAAACAGCAGAAGCACTAAAAGGCATCAAAATCGACAAGTTCAAAAACTGTTTTGAGCAGTGGAAAAGCATCTCGATATGTGTAGTGCATCACATGGAGAATACTTTGAGGCTGATTGAAGTTTAAACATGTAAGAATAAATACACTATTTAAAAGTAAATTCCATTTTGGGGGATGTTCCCTCATATGGCAAATAGTTTTTTTTAAAGAAAGACACAGTGCACAATAAAATAAAACTTTTATATCTTCATATGAAGATAATATAGCACTGAAATGTAAAATGAAGAAAAATAGAAAAATAGAAAAAGATTCCTGAGTCTTATCTTCTCAAAATAACAGCCAAAGTACTAAAAATATAAAGCATTATATTAGTATCTGTTGTTATTATGGCACCGTTCTTGGCAATAGGGAGACAGAGAACAAGTCATAGAGTCTATGAAACAGTTTATTGTCTCATCTGAGGAGACAGCTCACATATTCACACAATAGTTAAGTAACACTGACATTGATTTTGAAATAATTGAAATAAACACCGAGAGCTGTAGGAGTTCCAGTAGAAGCAGATAGTGGGAGGGAACAGGAAAGAAAAGAATGATGGGGAGGTGTAAATAAATTAAAACTTGACCTTGATTGACATGGAAAGATGAGAAGTGTGTGGTGAGGAGGGGGAGATATACTTGAAATAAAATAGGTTTTTCTTTTGGAGGTCATTGGTTTTCATTGTGTTTATTGATTGAATGGATAAATAACCTCAGAAGTCTGCCTAGACTTCAAAAGATGTTGTGGTAAATAGTTTATTGATGGTCTCAGATTGACGGAAAAAAACTGTAAAAAGAAAAAATTACATGAGGTCTGCTTAGAAGAGCCTATGTGATGGCTTATTTTTCTATAGAAACTGCATATTTGGGTGTGTATATAGTATCAGGAACACAATAATAGCAAAACCCATCCCTAAACAGTTTCAACCACAATTAATCAGTTGTAGTTTTATATGTGGTAGAATGAATAGAGGAAAACTAAATATCACTCATTTTTTCCATATTATTATACTTTGTAGGATTTAGTTGGTTCAAAAGTAAGCTCTAGTCAAAATGTTCTGTTTCTCCAGATAGAAAAATATTAAAACACTAAGCAACTTCATTAGTTTATTTGACAGTTTAAATATTTTAGTTTATTCAGTGATCCCAATTTCTAAAATACTGATTCTTAAGCATGTTAAACAAAACACTTCTAAAATATCAGGATCCCTGTTCAAAATGTTAGCTATTCTACTGCCATGGTATATGTTGAATGAATAAATTAATCAATAAAACTATCAATCAATATAGGAAGAATTAATTAGCCCTTTCAATTAGGTCCAGTTCTTTTGGTTCATGAATGAACAAGTTAGAGATATAGGAATGTTCTATGGATCAAAGTTATATGCCCTACTGTGGTTGTGGTATTTTCAACTCCCCATCTATTCATTTGTTCATAATACTTTTTTCATGTCAGAATGTTGTTGTGGAGATACCGTAGAGAAGAGAAAGGTAAAGAGGTAAAGTCTGTGGTTTCAATAATGTTTATTTTCATGACAGTCTCTAACAATCATAGTTCTGACCGGGGACACAGAATATTAACAGACAAATACATAATGTGTTAAATACTAATGAAAATAAAGCAGAGTGAGAGGGCTATAGCTTTCTGGGGTTTAGACAGAATATTACTTTTTTGCCATCTTAATTATCACCAAATAATTGATGCCATAATTCTGAGTTTGTAATTTTACTAATTTGGGAAATATTCATTGAGAGCCTAGCCTGTGCTATGCACTAGAAAGGAAATAGCAAGATCAGGCTTGTTCTGTGCTCTCATGAAGGTTATGGGTGAGTGTAGAAGACAAATATTAATAATATTAATCCAACAATAGCTTGGATATGTGCAAAAACTAGTAACTGCTACACATTTTTTTTCAGTCTTTATACATACCAATCCATTTTCATGGAGACTCATACCCATACACTATGTCCTTGAAATGGATAAGAGGGCTCTGTTGTGTTTACTGCTGTAACTCTTTAATCAATCATCTAGAATACACCAGACAGTCTGAGAACATAGAAAGTAAACCTAACCAATTCCAGTGGCAAAATTTCCACTCAGGTCAGTAATCATACTAAATCTAATGTATCAATAACACAGATCATTTCTTCGACTCTTCACCTGGCTTTAGTGCTTAAAACCTTAACTTCTTAGAATAAAAATCAGATGTAGTCACTTCTTTAAGATTCATGAAATAAATTTTCTTATATATTATAAAATCTGGTTTAATTATTCCAAAACAAAAATAAAATAGCAAAGGAAAAGTAAACATTTAAAAATGTTTTTTATTTTTAATTTTTTGTACTTATTTTGACATCTAGTATAATCTTATATTAATTTCAGGTGTTCTGCATAGTAGTTAGACATTAACATAATTTATGAAGTAATTCCCCTGACTAATCTAGAACATACTTGGTATTATGCATAGTTATTACCATATTGTTGACTATTTTCTATGCTTTATTTTACATCAAATTCAATGTGATTTTACTTATATCTATCTTTTTAAATCAAAACATATTATACAATTCATGGTGTATGCTGAGTTGTGGCATACTAAAATACACATTATGTTTCAAATAAAATGGTGATTTTAGAAAAAAAACAAGATTTTACTAGTAAAATTATTTTAGTCTTCAAATTTATCATTCTTGGCATTTAATAAAATATTTATTAAAGTTTATAGCTGAGATTTCAGTTAATATCCATATTTTAGCAGGTGAGCATATATGAATTTGAAAAAGAGAGGGTAATCAATCAAAGAGATGGGCTTAATTTTATGGCAAAGATGATGAAAACCTTTTTCAAGTTATTGTTACTTAATATACAAACACTGATCTGAATGCTTAGGAGTATGTTCTGCAAAAATTCATATGATGAAATCCTAATCCCCAATGTGATGATATAATACTAAGAGATGGAACTTTTGTGGGTGATTAGTTCAGGAAGATGGACCACTCATTAATAGGATTAGTGCCTTTATGGAAGAGACCCGAGAGCGTTCTCTGGTGCCTTCTGCCACATAAGAACAAGAGAAGAGACAGCTGTCTTGGAGTCAGGCTCTTACCAAACCCCAACTCTACCAGTGTCCTAACCTTTGACTTGCCAGTCTCCAGAACTATGAGAAATAAATGTTTGTTGTTTATAAGCTACTACTTTAAAGTATTTTTGTTATAGTAGTCTGAACAAACTAAAACATAGGCAGGACAAGTGTGCTCTCTTTTGTTCCTGACATGTGGTTAGGTGCTATTCTCAAGAGATTACCATGTTAAATTTCTAAAAACAAAAACATTAGCAAAGAATTCCATTTCCATTTTTTGTAGAAAAAGATCCATATTCAACTTCAAGAATATTACACCTTAATCTTTCTTAATTATTAATCCTCCTAATTCATTTATAATTACAATATTCTAGGAATATGCAAGCTACTTAACTACAGATTATTTTTACATATCAAAATTATAATTTTAAAATTTTATTTTTATTTACACAAATAAAATACATATACGCTATCATTGTAAAATTTCAAACACTCAAAAAAAAAAACAACAAAAAACAGCAACAATAAACCCCTACATTTTCCTGTCTTTCACTTAAAGTTTAAGTCTATTTGTGACAAGTAACCCATCTTCTGAAAGATAATCATTTAGTGATTAATATATTTCTAGACTTCATTCCAGACATTTATACACAGGTACACATGCACACACATATGATTTGTGTTAGCTTTTTTCATGTAAATGATAGAAGTGTATCATTTTGCAACTTTTCATTTAAATTGTTTTTGAGGTTACATAATATTAATTTCCATATTGATAGGCAATTACATAGCCTACAATTTTTCACTCTTATAAATAATGTTTTAATACATATCTTTGCACATGTTACCTGATCCCATGGTTGAATAATTCTTTTCAGTGAATACCAAAAAGTGGACCTAGTAGATCACAGCTGCAGCATAAACTAACTTTTCAAAATTGTTCTCCAACAAATTTAGTACCAATTGGCATTACTACCAATGGTACCCTCACCTCAACTGGTGTAATTAAATTGTGAAATTATATACAAAATATTTAGTGTATCTAATTTTATTTTATTTGCTTTTCCCAGATTATAAGTGAGGTTTAAAGACTGACTCACTTCACGTTTGCTGGCCTTTTCTATTTTATGTTTAGGTAATTATTCAATTGTTTGACCACTTTTACTTTTAGAATATATATTTTTGCTTTTTATCTGTAGGTGTTCTTTATTTTGAATATAACTATCTATGGTAAATGTTTAAATACTTTCCCCAGTCTGTCAATTATTTTTAACTTTGTTTAGGCTTTTTCTGTCACTTAAAAGCTTAAGTTTGTAAGTTGTCAGTTTATTAATCATTAACTTTATGGCTATTACCTGTTGAGTATTTTAAGGAAAGATCTTCTTACACTAAAATTGTATACATATTCTCCCAAAGTTTCTTTTGAGTACCTTTTTTTCCCATTAGGTAAAAATTTCATCTGACATTCATTTTTGAGAATTCTATATAGAAGCTATATAACTGCAAATGTATAGCTATTTATTTTCACATGATGTATTGAACTGTCCATGAAAGTGTTGTAATGTAGATAATATTTTTAACTTCAAATGCTAGCCAATTATTCCTAAATAATTTATTTAAAAGGCTAACTTTCATCTCTATGTGAAAATCTACAATTTTCATGTTAAATTTATATATATGTATGCATATTTATAGACTATCTAGTGTCCTAGTCTATGTCATTGATCTATTTGACTATTCAGTGACTATTTTCTACTAATTATAGTTATATTATTTCCTCTCACGGTGTTCTGAACTGGTATTATTTTAGTTCCACTGTGTCATTACACACATACTCACACATGCTTTTTTACTTTACAGAAAATTTATTATAATTCCAAAAATCTACCATTTTGTAGTCTGTCATTGCTTCTTGAGTTCCACAGATTTTTGTTTGTTTTATATTTTGCTAGACTGTATTTCTCTGTAATTCATTCCAGGTGAGCTTATGGGTAATAAAACGTCTAAGCCTTTGGAAATATAAATGAATGTCAATATTTCACTTTTATATCTCAGTGTGTAATTCTATAAATCATTCTAAGATCAAAGTTATTTGTTTCAGATCTTTACAAATTTTACTTTATGGACTTCTTGTTCCCCCTTTGCCAAAAAAGTATGATACAAATTGAATTCTCATTTCTTTTCTGTTTATTTTTCTGGTGTAGAATCATTTATGATTTTTTATCAATTAATTTAAATACTTTACCACATATATCTGGATGTAGCCTTTTTTATTCATTCTGTTGACCCAATTATCCTTTCAGTATAACAATCAAAATTTAGGTCAGGTCTAAATTTTCTTGTAGAACATTTGCCATACTTTTATTTATGCTATATTTTTGACATACTGTATTTTTCTATACTTTTCACTTTTTTTCCTCATTCATTTAGTATATAAAAGTTGAAAGCTCAAAATACTATTTTTTTCATTAAACTTGTTTTAATGGGTCTCAAAATTTTGTGACAAATTTTTAGTGCAGTTGTTTTCATTAAAAAGTACTGATTTTAAAAATAACTTAATACTGCCACATAAAAAACCCAAATGGTCCACAAAACATTCTCTTTTCCTTCTGAAGTTTTTTATAATGTATTGTAATCATTAACCCATCTTTTACTATTAAACTTAAATGGCCAATTGAGACAAACAGTTCTGAGACTGTTCTTCTACCATTGATTAAGACTGGGGTGGCGGGTTTAAGGATAATATTTATTTAGCCTTTTGAGCTTTCTGGAAAGACTTGGTGACCTTGTCAGCTCCACTGCCTTCTTGTCTACTGCTTTGATGACATCCACAGAAACTGTCAGTCTCAGGTCACGAACAGCAAAACAGCACAGAGGAGGAGTGAGAGAAGCTTTCAACACACATGGCCTTGCCAGAACCATATCAACGCTGGCTGCATCACAAGATTTCAAAAACTTCCAGCCGTCTTTCAGCTTTTTCCCTGAATGACCATCAGTCTTCACTTTCATCTCAGCAAATTTGCAAGTAATGTGAGCGGTGTGACAATCCAGCACTGATTTGGTCTGAATGGTTCAGGATAATCACCACAACCATGAAGCCAGTTGCTTTCATCAGGGGGTCCTTTTTGCTGTCACCAGACACAGTGTCACAACAAACATCTTTGACAGACACATTCTTGACATTGAAGCCCACACTGTCCCCAGGAAGAGCTTCACTCAAAGTTTCATGGCATATTTCAACAGACTTTTACTTCCTTGTAACATGAACTGGAGCAAAGGTGACCACCATGCCAGGTTTGAGAATCCCAGTCCCCACTCAGCCCACAGGCACAGCACTAATACCACCAATTCTGTGGACATCCTGCAGGTGCAGACGCAAAGACTTGTCAGTTGGATGAGCTGGTGGCAGGGTGCAACTAGAGCTTCAAGCAGCATGGTTCCACTGGCACTGTCATCTTTATGGATGACTTTTCATCCCTTGAACCAGAGCACGTTAACACTTGGCTCCATCAAGTTGTTGCCATTCCAAGCAGTAATTGACACAGATATGACTGTTTTAGGGTTATAGGCAATTTTTTAAATGTAAATGCTGACTTCCTTAATGATTTCCTCATATCTCTTCTGAGTAGCTTAGTGGAATCCATTTTATTAACACCAACAATTAGATGTTTCACACCCAGCGTGTAAGCCAGAAAGGCATGTTCATGGGTCTGCCTATTCTTGGAGACACCTGCTTCGAAGTCACCAAAACCAGCAACAACCAGGACAGCACAGTCAGCCTGAGATGTACCAGTAATCCTGTTTTTGAAAAAGTCTCTGTGTTCTAGGGCATCAAGGATGGTCACAAAATACTTGCTGATCTCTAGTTTTCACAGGGAGATATCAATGGTAGTACTCCAGGTTCAGCTTTCAGTTTATCTAAGACTTAGGCACACTTAAAGGAGTCTTTTCCCATCCTGACAGCCTCCTTCTCAATTTTTTTAATTGTTCCTTTGTTGATCCCACCACATTTGCAGATGAGATGACCAGTAGTGGTAGACTTCCCAGAATCTATGTGTCCCGTAGTGACAATGTTGACATGAGTCTTTTCCTTTCCTATTTTGACTTAGATTTAGTGGTGGTTTTCACAACACCTGTGTTCTGGCAGCAAACCCATTACAAAAAATTCAAAATATTTTTAATTTAACTTATTTTTTGTCTTTTCCACTATATTCTGAGTTTCTTAATCTTTTACTTTACTAATTCTCCCTTCATGTGTGATCATTCTATTAATCAACCAATTCACTGATATTTTTATTTCAAAAATCACATTTTTTATTTGCATGATTGCCCTGATTCTTTATTTTCAAAGCTAAAATATTTTTCTGACATTAATTATACTTATTTTAATTATGATTTTCTTCTTACTCTATTATATCTCTCTCCCTGAGTTCTTTTGCTTGTTGAGTTTGATCCCTCTATATTATGATGTTAGCTCTCCTCAAATGTTAGAATCTTCTGTACGTATTTACCTTTATATTTCAGATGATCTATTTCTGATCTGTGGACTATCCATGTATCCTGTCATTGTGGGAGAGAGTGGAAATGATTCTAGTAAAGGAGCTACTTTTCTAGACACAAAGAATTCTGATTCTCCTGGGTTTTGCCAATAACCCATAAAATTTCCTCTTGCTGTCTAATATAGTCATAGATACATAAAAATTGAAAATAAATATTTTTCCTGTAATTTCTAGTGATTTGCCATAAGTTAGTGTCAGGTTACATCAGGTTGTTACTTTAACCCATTTTCACTCATTAGTTTTATAAACTTCCCTAATTCATAATTAGAATAAAGAAATCATACATTGTAAAAATAAAAATAAATGTTATATTTAATATTATGTGAATAATAGTTCCTTGAACTTTTGTATAGAGTTAATGGTGTGTAAAAGAGTTCGGTCTATTTTTCTTAGAGTAAGGAACATATGTCTCCAAATTTCAAATAACAATTTTGTTATATTTTCATATTATAAGAACACATGTTTTTCTTTTAAACTTAAAGTTGACATAGCAAAAATTTGGTATTTCTAATTAGGTAATATTTTTGCCTTCTTTGCTATGAGTAAATAAATTACTACACTGATAAAAATTGTATATTATTTCAGAGATTATATTTTCAATTCTAAATAAATTTGAGCTTATTTTGGATATTTTTAAAATTATTTAAAAGATTATTTTCAAAATATTCTCAGTCATTGTCTTTGCATGGCAAGGATATGGATAACAATTTTTGTTTTCTTTCTTTTTATATTTTCAAAATTTTCTATGGTGAAAATGTATTTATTGTAATACTTTTAATACCAACAAAATTATTATTTAAGTATTCACCCATAAATGCTTAAGTTTTTAGAACTTCTTAAGAATCACTATGTTCATCTACAAAACTTGAAAACAATTATAAAACAGTCATTCCATTCCCCAGGTCAAATTTGATTTGTTAGCTGCTTTGTCAGAAATATTCACATATTAAGTTGACATCATAGTGGATGCAGCTTAGTGTGCACAGATTTCATCATTTCTTAGTTTTTATGTCTTGTTCTTTGGCCATGGTTATCAGCTGAAAACTCCTCCATGCTAATTGGCTTTGTATCAGAGGCTGAGTCATTAAGCAATAAGAGAAGTGATGAATAACTTTCATCAGAGTCTACTCACAAACACTGTAGGTCCCCATGTTTCTGATAGCACTTTCTGGGTTTATTGTACTATCTGATTCAGTAGAAGGACTCTGGTCTTATATTAAAATACAGGTTCTTCCACAAAGGAACTACTCTAACATCAATGAAACGCTTAAGAGATGCTAAGATTGCAGTTTTTAATCACAACATTCTTTTATATGTGAGTTTATAAGAACATACAAATTAAAAGAGCTTATTACATAGTTCACTGTTTTGTCTTCCATATCTCTATTCTCCAAATCCAGTATATTGTCAAGTCCAATTGGCTACTCTCTTGAAATATTCTGTAAATCTACTTCATCTTTTCTGTTGCTTGTGAAACTCCTTTTTCTCAGGATTATATCAAATTTCAGTTACCTTAACTGTTCAACAGTCTCTTCAATAATTTCTCCAATTTTAATATCACTCTCCTTTTATTTTTTGTATCTTTTGTAAAAGTTGTATCTTTCTAAACTACACTGTGATTATGGTTTATCATCTTAATATAAATCATGTGGCTCATGTGACTTCTCATTTTATGTGGATTAAAACCCCACCTACTTGGAAGGGCAGTCAATAATCCCCACAAATTTACATTCATTTATTTTTCCTAACCTTAACTCTACCTCTTATTATTCTCCAAACTGATTTATTCTGTAAGGCAACCACAAAGCAAAATAAGCCTACCGGGTTGTTCTTAAATGTCTTTGACTTTAATGTTCTTATAGTATAGGCCCGAGAAGGAATGGCCTCAGAAATTCCCTAGACTTTCAGTTGAGACTCTCAGAAGGCTATGCTGCAGGATAAGGGCAAACTCTGGTCCTCATAAGCCCTGAAACTCAGCCTTAACCATAAATTAACTCAGTGTCTGAATGGAAAAAGGTCATCTGTCCTATTGTAACTTTCTTCTGCAAAAAAATCTAAGAATATAATAACATCTAAAATGTCTTGTTTTTTGTTATTGTTTTTGCTTTTGTTTTATACATAATGTCTACCATGCAATGCAACACTACCAGACATGCCAGGAGAAAGAAAAAATTATCAAAATACAAATTGATAATAGAAACTATTCCTCAGGTAATCCAGATATTGCTTTAAAACAATTGTGATTAATATGACAAAAAAAAAAAATACAAGGGCTGTCTAGAAAGTATCCAGCCATGTAATATGAAAAATAGAGGCATTTATGGGTAGATTTTTTCCAGACAGCCCTTGTATATGATCAGCTAGACAGTTTTACCAAAAGTAAGTGAATGGAAATTATAGACCTATAACACAGAGAATCAGATTATTAAGAATCATAAGAATTAGCAATCTAACCCATTATCAAACTTTATTAAATAGTGTCAAGAATAGAACCAATCAAGTGGGTTAAACAAAGAGAAAGAAGTTTCTAGGATATCCATGACAACTCTCACAAATCCTTTATTCCTGTAAAAACTTTAATCTCTGGCTCATACTAGATGGAGGCTCTAAGTGATGCTCATGGGTTCCTCACACAACAGGAATCAATTTGAATTGTACACATTTTCATTTAGTACTCTAGGAAGTTGTATAATTCATGTGACATTCTCCAGTTGGGCTATGTTTCACATCCTGGATTCCATTTTATATAGGTTATGCTTAGCTAGAGAGAGCCAGGTAAGGGCATTATAGACATAAATTCTTTTTTACCTAGCAAATATCTTTGTCCTTTTATATATATATATATATATCCAGTTTACAAGGTTAGACCATGTTACTTTACCTACTTTCTCTTCCTTCTCAATAGGCATTCCTTAGTAAAGGAAGTGACTGAATCACAGAGAAGCTGCTTTATCCCTTTACTCCAATTTTTAAAAATAACTGAAATGAAAACTTAATAGATGCATTGAATATTAAATTTGACACAGCAATGAAGTGCATTCACTTGAGAACTATAGAGTAGGTCAGTATATATTATATATCCAGGCTAAAGATCAGAAAGATAAAAACTAAAGAGAAGAGCAAACGAACAAACAAACAAACATATGGCATATATGAAAAGTTCAGAAACACATTTTATTGGAGTCTAGGAATACAGAAGAAATAGAGAATGAATAGAATCCATATCTGGAGAGATATTGGCAGCTTTTGATTTGAGGTAGAAGGCAATCATTATAACAATGTTGCTTCATTGAAACAAGCTGTCATTACTACAAACAATCCAAGGCGAAAAAGAGCTTGGAAACAATAAGGACTAAATTGACTAAAATTCCAGAGAGCTGAGAAATATTTAGAAGCATGTTAAAGAGAAATTTCTGTTTTTCCAGAAGGACATTTATTAATGATAGACATGGGCTACAGTCTGAGGATCAAGCCTTATCCTTAGCCAGGGCAAAGGGCAAACAATAAAAGATTTTACTGGTTACATAGAGCTAGAGTAGCAAAAGTGGAAATGTGAATATCCTCAAACATTTGGCCTATCTTACTTGCTAAGTATGCCAGATTTTGTAATTGGACAAGACAGGAAGCTAAAAGAATAAGCCAAAATCTTCTGAAGGGCAGAACTAAGTTCCTTAAAGTCCTTTAGAACTGAGTATAAAACAACCTAGAAACAGCTATGAATCAGACATAAAATGAGTCTTACTAAAATTTTACTCAGCTTTTGTGAATATGCTGTAATGAACATAGGAGTGCATACATAAATGTATGAATAAATGTTTTCAATTGTGGGGGGGAGGGTGTAAATACTCAGAGGAAGGAATTCTGAGATATGGAAATTACCTAAGTGACCTTCAATGGATGATTATATAAAGAAGATGGGTTACATATGTACAACAGAATACATAAGAAAAAATAAAATATTGCCATTTACCACAACATGGATGGGTCCCAAGATTATCATGCTAAGCAAAATAAGTCAATGAAAAAAAAAAAAAAAAACCACATGATTTCACTCATGTGTAATATAAAACAGAAAGCAAAATCAAACAAACTCCTAGACACAGACAACAGTATGGAGGGGGAGGTGTTGGGAGGAGGATAAAGAGAATAAAGGGGGTGAAATATGTGGTGACAGAGGTACACTAGACTTTGAGTAGTGCAGTGCTAATATACAGGTGATGTATTATAAAACTGTACACTTGGAACTTATATAATCTTATTAAGCAATGTTATCCCAATATAAATTTAAAAATTTAAATCAGCTTTGAATTAACTCAATCCTCACTGAAATGGTTTCCCCTAAAACCTCCCTCAACATCATAACTATATATTTTAATGCTCTCCAGTAGAAGATTTCATCATCTAAACCTCTACACTTCTTTCATATATAATATTCAGAACCCAATGAAAAAATTATGAGTTATGAGAAGAGGTGAGGCAATGTGGCCAATTACTAAGGGACAAAAGAAACAATAGAAGCGGACCCACAAATGATCCATATGTTAATCATCTTGAAATAACTATGATTAATGAACTCATGAAAATGGATGTAAGATGGATATAATGAATGAAAGACTAGAAATTTTAAGAGAACTAGAATTTATACAGATCATTGTAGTATTTAGAAATGTAATCTCTAAAATTAAGATTTTTAGGGTGAGTTTAACAGAAGATTAGACATAGTAAAAAAAAATGAATTGGTGATTCAAACACAAATCATAAGAAAAGATCGACATGATACACAGAAAAGAAGAATGGTGTGGTGTGGGGACTGAACAGAGTATAACAGAAATATGAAATTCAGTCAAATAGTTTAATACACAAGTGATTGGAGTTCTAGAAAGAGGGAAAGAAGAAAATGGGGCTGAAGTAATAGTGTGGTTAAGAACTGATGAAAGATTATCTACCCACAGATTTAAGAAGTCTGGCATATTCCAAACAGTATAAATGCAAACAAACCAAAATGGACCCATTATGGTAAAACTGTTTAAAAACAAAAATAAAAAGACAGCCATAAAAGCAACTAGAGAAGAAAAGAAAAGGTGTATTGCCTAAAAAAGCAATAATAATACTGAGTTAAGCAAACAACTGAAAAGATATTCCACTGTCTGTTATTTTTTTTTTTTTTTGGTTGGTTCCCTGAAGGGGAATCGAACCCAGGTCACGGCAGTGAGAGTGCAGAAGCCTAGCCACTACACCATCAGGGAACCCCCGACTGTTGGTTATTATAGCATCTTTATTATGCTAAAATGGAATAAATGTCAAATAAAAATTTTATTTCCAAATAAAATATTCTTGAAATGTAAAAATAAAATTAACTCATTTTAAGACAACAAAAATTAAGTTCTTGATACACAAAAGCATATGCTAAAAGAAATAATAAAGAGAATTCTTTAGGCAAAAGGAAAATGATCTGTTTGCAAACATGGAAATGCAGGATGAAATAAAGAACACAGAAGAGAGTAAATGTGTAAGTAAATATAATGAATACTGGTTATACAAAATAAGATTATGTGGAGGGACCCTTCAAAATGGAAAACAATTATTATCTGCTTCTTTGATGTAAGAGAGATCGTGCACTGAGAATTTGTTCCTCTGGGTCAAATGGTCAACCAAAGATTTTATCTGGAAATTTTGAAAAGGTTGCGTCATGATTTGCAGAAGCAGCATTGTGGCAAACAGATGAATGGTTCTTGCCCTATGACAATGTACCTGCCCACATCACATTGAGAGTTCACCGTTTTTGACTAAAAATAGCATGACCCTCATGCCCTACCCTTCCTATTCACCCAGTCTCACCCCCAGTGACTTTTTTGTTGTTGTTTCTCCAGATGAAAAAAGTCCTCAAAGGGAAATGTTTTGCTGATGTGAAAAAGGTGAAACAAAAAAGCCAGAATCACTAAAAGGTATCAAAATCAACAAGTTCAAAAACTGTTTTCAGCAGTGGAAATAGGATCTTGATAGGTATATTGCATCACAGAGTACTTTGAAGGTGACTGAAGTTGAAACATGTAAGACTAAATACACAATTTTTTATAAATAAATTCCTTTCATTTTTAGATCCCTCCCTGATATAATGACTTAGAGTATTTTAAACATACAGGGTGATCAAGAAATTCGCAGAATGGGAATGTAATTGGAGAGGTGGGAGTACTAGTGCACAGATTTTGTGTTATTTATTATTAGTAGATGTTCAAAATTTCAGCCTATTTGCATTTGTATTCTGATATCACCGAAGAAGCACATCAAACATGAAGAAAACCTCCAGTACATACAAAGTTGAATTTTGTGTCATCACTGAGTTCCTCAAAAAACAAGAGAAAATATTTCAAACTATTTTGGAAGAGGTGTGAGTGGTTTATGGGGACTATTGCCCTGAGAAATTAATGATTTACAAGTTTCATAGCCTTTTCAAGAAAGGCAAAGAGTCAATTAAAGATGACCTCTGTCCAGGATGGCCTGTTGAGGCCACATCCTCAGACACTGTCAAAAATTTGAAAACTTGTAGTAGAAGATGACAGAGTGAATAAAAAGTTAGCTTGCAGAAATGGTTGGAGTATCACTTACAACTCTTTTGAATATTCTTCATCAGCATCTAAGAATGTCCAAAAGTCAGTGCAAAATAGGTACTGAGAATGCTCATGCCACTTCCAAAATAACAACGCATCGAGAGTTTACGACAGTTTTTGGACTTCTGCAAAGACAACAAAGATGAAATTTTAGATCATACTGTTACTGGAGATGAAACTTGGGTTCATCATTATGAGCCTGAGTTAAAACAAGAGCCCATACAATGGCATGAAAAGGGCACGCCACCCTCTAAGAAGTTCAAAGTGTCTCAATCACTGGCAAAATGATGGCTACTATTTTCTGAAATACAGAGGGTATGCTGCTGATCGATTACAAGGATAAAGCTGTCACAATAATGGGAGAGTACTATTCCAGTCTCCTGAAACAGATAAATAATCTGTGAAGAACAAAAGAAGAGGAAAATGGACCAAAGAGGTACTGCATTTGCACAGCAATGCACCTGTGCACAAGAACAGTGTTGTGTTGCGAGTTCTTCATGACTGTGGCTTCCAAACATTAAACTGTCCTCCCTACAGTCCATACTTGGCTCTGTTTGATTATTATTTGTTCCTAAATATGAAAAAATATCTTTGAGGGAAGACATTTATACACAATGATAAGGTTAAAGCTTTAATTTGAAGGAAAAAACATTCTTTTGAAAGCATAAATAAATTTATTGAAAGATCTGAGAAGTGTATTAAGGTTAACGGTAAATACATTGAAATGGAAAAATAATTAAAGTATGTTTTACCCTTCTTTTCCTTCCTTACATAAATATCTTGACCACCACTTGTATGCAGAACTAAAACAGGTATAACAGAATGCAGAAGGAAGTTAGTAATATGTTTTATTAATATACTTACCCTTTTACCAATAATTGGTAAAAGGATAAATATAAAATATTTTAATTGGTTGCAATAGTTATTTATGTATGTATGGTGTAACTTCTAGGGCAACCACTAAGAAAACAGTAGATTAATAAGCAAACACAATGATAATTGGAAATAAAATATAATTTAAAAATTAAAAATTCAAAACAAGGCAATTAAACAAAAAATATAATGCAGGTGAATTAAAACAGTAAAGACAGTGGATATAAACTTAAATGATAATTAACATGTAAATGGACAAAATAATGCAAGTTAAATTCTAAGGTCTACAGGATAAGAAAACATTAAATATAAAAAAACATAGTAATTTGAAAATTAAACACAGAAAACACGTACCAGGTGCATCTATTATCTATTGTTATCTATTGCTGTATAAGAACTCTCAAATTTGGCGGCCTGAAACAGTAAACTTTTATTATCTCACAGCCTCTGTGGGGTTAGGAATATGGGAGAGTTTAGCTACATGGTTCTGAATCAAGGTCTCTCATGAGCCCACAATCAAGGTTGAGCTTGGGCTATAGGCATCTCAAGACTCAATTGAGAGGATCTGCTAAATAGCTCTTCACTGTTCTTCTCCACAAGGCTGCTAGACAACAGGACAACTGACTTCCCTGAGTATGTGATTGGAGAGAGAGAGAGAGAGAGAGTGAACACTACAGTCTTTCTATAACTTAATATGAGAGATAGCATCCTATCACTTTTGCCGCATTCCCTTCTTTAAAAGGGATTAAATCCAGTCCACAATCAAGGGCCAAAAATTACACGAAAGTATTAATTTCAAAATATAACAGTAGTTTCTAATAAATTAAGTATTCACGTTGAATCTCAAAGGTAGCAATTCTCAAAGAAGAACTTTTCAGAGGGTATGTGCAGTGACATTACTTTCATGCAAACATTAAAATATTATTTTTTGCTCTCACTTTGACACATACTGTGGAGCTTTGCAGAGGTAACAAAACATGTGAAAATATCATCACTCTGATGACTAATGTAATACATGCTTATGCATTCTAGTGTTTTAAAGCTTTCTCAGTTTTTGATTTGTAATGTGGTAAATATCAAAATATGTACCCCATATTATCAAAGAATCTCTGGGATCCTCAAAAAAATCTCAAGAATATAAAGGAATCCTGAGACGTGTTTAATAGTAGCATTTAGAGTTAAGTCACTAAAGGAATATAAAAGAAAAATAACTAAAAAATAATAAAAATAAATTATAATTTTTAAAAATACTTGATCATTCAATAAGAAGTCAACAGTTATAAAAGACAAAGTGAAATAAGCCAGACAGAAAAAAACAAGAACCACATGATTTCACTCATATATGGAACACAAAGCTGAAAGCAACAAAGAAACAAAACTCATGAACACAATCAATAATTTAGTGATTAGTTATCTGAGTACATATAACATTAGTTATATGGGAGGGAGTGAGAGAGAAGGGACAGTGTCTCAAATATATGATGATGGAAAGAGAACTGACTCTGGGTGATGAACCCATAACACAACACATAGATGAGATATTGTAGAATTATACACCTGCAACCTATGTAATTTTTACTAACCAATGTCACCCCAATAAATTTAACAATAATAAAGAAATGAGAAAATAAAACAATCAGTAGAAAATACTCCATTTATTTGATTCCACATATGTCAGTAATTACAAGTGTTATAAACCTCATTTAAACAGAATGTTAAGTAAAGGAAGAAAATAGAATTTAATGTATGATTTCACATATGGGAAGTTGAAAAAACAAGCAAAATTAATTTTTCAAACTTGAAGTCAAAATGGTTTCTGCCATTGGGGTGGGTAACAACGGGTGGGGGCTCTGGAGAAGATTCTGTAGTAATTGTAATATTCAATGTTCTTATTCCTAGTGGTAGATTATGAATACGTTCACTGAGTAAAATTTTATTAGTTTGCAAACTATTGCATACACTTTTCTATATCATCATCATTCATATGTAAAAGAGCTTACTTAAAAACAAAATAGAAATTATTCTCTACTTGGTTTACTGCATCTAAGACATGCCCACAGCTGTACCTCTATGCAATGCAAAGCTGTGCTATTTCATCTATGGTACTGCTTCAGTTGCCAGTTATGAACTTCTATACATACTGAGTCAAAAAGTACTTTAAAAGTTAATTCTACTTCTAATAAATTTTCTTTAACTTCAGTTTAATTTCATCAGTCAAATTCACTGCATTCATGCCGTAGTGTGGTGTAATGCAGTGTAACACTCAAAACAGCCTAATCTAAGTTCTCAAGGCAAATTTGCAAAGACATTGTCTCCTATTTTGTTTAGATTTTTACCATCCACTCAAAAACACTTCTAGCCTAAAACTCCTAGAGATCTAAGTGTCACTTAAATAGAAAAACCTGCTTTTATATAAGGAAAATGAGGCTCAGAAATTTTAAGTATATTGTTCAGGGCCACACATTTAGTCATTTCCGCCATGAATCTTCTTACCAACTTGATTCAGTTTCCCATCAACTGAATTACAATAGCATACAGTTTCTGAACCATTGGAAAGATATCCCTAAGTACTAGCTTTTAATTGTTAAGATTTCTTGTGCATATATTATCTTTTTCAAGCACTTCATGTGTTTTGTTTTGTTTTTGAGGGGCTCAGTGACTGTGGTTTATCTTTCGTTCTTTCTTTCTTTCTTTTTAATAATCCTGGTGATCTATCATTGCTCTTTCACTCTAATAATTAGTAAACATTCAATTATGCATACATTCATCCATTCAACAAGTATTTGTTGAGTACCTACCATGTATCAAGTAGATTAAAAAGTCCTTCCCCTCAAACAACTTAGGTCCTAATAAATTAATAAGTTAAAATATAAAAAAAATTGTACCTAGTATATTATATGGTAATAAATGCTTTAGAGAAAAAAAAGTCCATCGATTAACCTTCCAATTTTTCATGCTGCTTTGAAATCTCTGGGCTAACTGTCCCCTTGAAACTGCTGGAGTGAAAGTTCAGTCTGCCAACCTCTCCACCTGACTTCATTCACACGACACGCTTTTATACTTTTTACATAAAATGTTGTCACATAAAATTTCATTTGAACAAAGAAAAATTACATGAAAATATTCTATAGATTATTCAGTTTCAAAAACATTTCAGCTTTTCAAAGAGACAAACGGTGTATCTGGTTATACGACCGCCGTACATTTACTTACCGGTGAAATTCATTTTGTATTTTATATTTCTACTCTATATTTACAAAATGTATCTCAGCAGGTAAGTTCATGGTGTTGAGAAGGACAGTATAACCCTCATTTACTTGACTCTAATGACTGCTGAGTGACTTTTGTACAGATATTGGTGTGCCCTGTGTGCATGTGTTTATATATAATAATAAAACCGTTAGGTGATTCAAAGAATGACTGTGTTTCAGTGATGATTTACCTTTGTGCAACACTGGTTAATCATGTGGAAATAGGTTGGCATTCTCATGATGAACCCAACACTTCCTTTTACAGTAATTGCTAGCTCAGTTCAATTAACTTCTCTGTCACTAATTTGAAAGTACCACCATTAGAAGTTACGAAGGAAACACAAAAATTACTTTAAAGAAAGCAAATGTATTTAAAAAGGGAAGCCATCAGGGTTGAACAGCAATCAAAGACATAAGAGAAGATCCTTTTTTAAATATTATATGTAATTGAATCAGAGCTAAGAACAGCTTCAGAGATTGATGATGATAATGATGTAAGTAATGGAGATGTAAAGGTTAAGTGCCCTAGAAGTCATGTGGTACATGCTGCATTGAAAGAAATATCTTTATCCTCAAAGATTTTTACCTTCTAAAAATAGATAAGACAGATTATGACACATGCATATATATATATATATATATATCCATAAAAATATACTGGAATGTCTTCCCTTTTTTGCAAAGACTGAATGGTTAGAAGTAGATAATGAAAAAGATAAGGACAGATAACGGGAAAAGGGTGTAGTGTATGGATAATAATTCAAGTAGAGATAACAAAAAAGTATTTAAAGATGTCTTAACTTCTTATAAAACATCTCTGTCTACCACAAATTAAATAATCACTTCAGTCCATAGTCATTATCATTTATTTGAATAAAATAAAGATTTTGAATGTGTATTAGGGGAGGAACATCAGTGTTTTTGCTCTATTTCATGTTTTTCAGAAGAGGTAAATCACTCTTATTTTTTTAGAAATGTTAACATAATCTAGTGCCATTCTTAAGTTTCAAAAAAACTATGCATACAAAACAGGTACTGATACAGAGATGAGATTTTTCATTTGAAATACATCTCCTACATAAGTATGAAATATTATTAATTTGAGGCATGAAAGTAGTAACCTAACATTTAATTGGAAAAATATTACCTTTATTTCTGATGTTTTAAAAACTATAATTTCTAATAATATTGCATTTCTGTTATTGCCAAAAGAACTGATCTGAATGATTAAATATTTCTAAACAATTTCAAAGCTTAACAATTGGGCAGGGGCAGCTGGGAGAGGACATAATAAAAAAAGGGATGAAATTTAGCAACCTTGTTGTCTGGATTTCTACTCCAATGGGGATATGAACAGACACCAGAAAGTTGGTTTAAAATTCAAGAAATTCTCAGAAAGATATTGTTGAAAGGTTATTTAGATAATGTGACTCTGTTAAGCTTATCTCGTCAATTCTGTGGCCATGCAATGGACTTAGAGCTGTTAGTAATCTTCAAGTGTGGCCCCCAGACTAGCAGCATGAGCATCACCTGGGGACTTGTTAGATTTGCAAATTCTTAGGACCCATCCTAGGAACCCAAAATTCTTGAGATTGAGACCCAACACTGTTTTTTCAGTTCCTCAAAGTGATTCTAAATGCATGCTTAGTTTTGAGAATTCTCCTGTACCAGACTGTGGGCTGTAGCTCATTCTAGTAACACAAAAACTGTATTGAAACAATTTCCTCAGAAGTCTCTAAATTGATCGAAATCATTCTGAAAAATACCTCAGGGATACCACAGACCAGCTCTGAATCTTCATGATGTCTCATGACTCACTCAGCTGTACTCAGATATTCACCTTGCTATTCAGCTGCAGAATTTTTTTCTGGAAAATTGTTTAACTCTTTCTGTTTTCTCTGTGTTCCAAAATATAAGCATGACCTTAAAAGTAGGCTATCTTTAAGCTTATTAACAAACAAAGCTTCTTATCTGTTGTGGGGGGAGTTATGAGGAGGTATAAGAATATACATTTAATAATATATTCAGTGATATATTTGGAGGGAATGTGACAGAACCTTTTTCTCTGGGTTATGTGAAGTAGAATGGCATTTCAAAACCTTGCTTTTCAATTTTTGTCAGTTACCAAACCCAACACTGTATCAATGAAATGGAATGTTCAAATCAAATAATAATTTATTAGAATTCTCTCACCTTTTATTTTAGGAGACTGTATTTTTATGAGAAGATTTTGTTAGGTCAACTTAGCAAGCCCTATCAAATATCCTAGGGCAATGCTGATGGGAAATAATGGCAAATTGGGAATTTAGCTTCCTTTAGTTTGTAAAGCTATGTATGTAATGCCATGAAGGAAAATTGGAATTCTGCAATGTATTCTTGCTTTCCCCAGTTTTTCCAGAGTCTGGGTCTAGGGGATTGGATCAAAACTATTTTAACACTTTGATGTACACAGTGTTTGAAATTCTTTTCCCTTTTGACTTGCATAATACAGGCTGAGTCATTGATATGATAGCTGGGCTACCACTACACTGACAACACTGGTGACAACCGAGAACTGAGAAGGAACACTACTGCCATTGCATGATCAAGGGCTTAATGAAGGTATATAAATACAAGCCAGTTTCTTAGCATATATTTGTAACTTTTATTACATATATTTAATAGATTTTAACTGCGATTATTTAAGTGTTATACTTTCATTGGGCTTCGGAATTAAGTATTAAATTCCCAATGAATTAAATTTAAGTAAATCTCATAATAATAGTGAAGGATGAGGGAGGTGGGGGGATGATCAGTAAGTAGCACATGCTGAAATGATTTTTTTAAGTAAAAAAGGCTTTCATATACAGAAAAACAAATATCATGCTAAAATTAACTCAGATAAATCTTGAAAAAGTACAAAAGTTAAAAGTTTTAATATTGAATTTTATAAATTGAAAATACTAATTTCAGATTTTAAGCAAAACGATGAAATCTCACAGAAATAGAAAATAGAGACCAGAGTCTTAAAAGTCCCTGTGAATATAGAAAAGCCTCTTTCCCCCAAATTCTGTTCCTTCTTGATTTAACTGTGAATAGGTTAATTAGCAATCAGACACCCACAGAAGCTTTGTTCTTTCACTAATTACATTTCCCTGATCAGGCAACTGTACTCCCATGGAAGGGCTCTTGCCTCATTACCTGAGGCCTCCTCCTTTTCTCATGTCTGGGGCTGTGCATTACTGTAAATCACTTGGACTAGTTTTTCAGGTGAATCTCTGTTGGTATTTATTAAATGTTCAAGTAATGTCACAACCTTCTGTGTAAACTAAATTGTATTTTTAAAAAGAACTCAGTAAAATTTAATTTATATAAGAAAATCCTCTACGTGTATCTGCTACATAAATTTTTTCAAGTAATGGATACTTCCAAAGAATCATCATATCCTCACTCTCTTGGAAAAAAAAGAACTTTTCTTTCAGTTTTTATGTGATGAAAAAATGAAAGGCAGCCGAAAGTATACAAGTTGATAAGCTTGGGTTTTAATCATATCAACTGCATCCCAATGGTTTATTCAATACTTAATATTTAATTAATAATCATTAAGTATATAAATAGCTTTATCTTTAATGATAAAACTACATTAGTCTATTCTCTAGAAGCATGTAATTCAAATAAAAATATGTCATATACATTGATTGGTTAGCATCATAAATAAAGGAGAAAAATGTGTTTTTAATTAATTTTACTTGCTGGTACTAAAAATATTTTGACCTCCCAATAGTTGATGATAATACTTACCAACTAACTTAACTAATTCTTATAGTTAATAATGCTAATGTTGATTGTGAGTAAATCTAACCATGATAATAATTACCTGAAGGGAAATGAAATTCATTGTTTATATTAAATATAAGGGATGATATTCCCCACAATATGTCATACACTAGGTTACAAGCATTCCCAAAGATATTATTTAATTGCTGAACATTACTTTATTCATATAATTGGGATACTTTATCCCATGATTGGTTAAACAGCTCCCTTTACATCAAAAGTTCTCTGTACTCTTGACCCAAATTACTTTTCAAACGTTCAACGTCTGTCATGTGCTGCTGCCTCCAGCTTCATTGTGCCACACCACAGTTATTACTTCATGACTCAACATACCCTGTTTTCCTTCCTGGAATCACTGATCTCTCTCCTCTACAATACTTAAAATATTTTCTAGCCACTCCAAGGCCACTGCAGTCAATTCTTATCCCAATTAATTATTTTATACATATTTCATAAGGCATCTCACTAGTTCTATGTAGTGCATGGTGATGGTTTTCAAAACTAGATTTCATTATTTAATACCAAATGGTAAAAGATGGAACAAAATTATTTTTACTAGGTACCTAATATCAGCTTTAAAAAAAATAACATTTTATTTTCTTAGAGCAGTTTTAGGTTTACTGAAAAATGAGCAGATGGTACAGAGCATTTCCATATACCACCACCTCATCTCTCACAGTTTTTCCTATTATTAATATCTTGCATTACTGCAATGCATTTGTTGCAATTGATGAACCACTATTAACACATTACTAATATTGATGTGTTATTTTTAACTAAACTTCACAGTCTACATTAGGATCCTCTCTTTGTGTTGTACTGTACTCCTGATTTTAACAAATGAATAGTGTCATGTATTCATGACTGCTGTATTTATGTAGAATAATTTCACTGCCCTAAAACTCCCTGTGTTCCACCTATTCATCCTCCCCAACTTCTCTGAACCCCTGGCAGCCAACCACTGACTTTTTACTGCCTCTTTAATTTTGCCTCTTTCAGAATGTCACATAGTTGGAATCATGTAGGATGCAGTCTTTTCATACTGCCTTTTTAAATTTAGCAATATGCATTTAAGGTTCCTCTATGTCTTTCTATGGCTTGATACCTATTCGTTTAAATTTCTGAATAATATTCCATTGTGGAGATGAAACACAGTTCGCTCATCCTCTCATGCAATGAAGAGCATGTTGGTTTCTTCCAGTTTTTGGCAATTACACATGACGCTGCTATAAATATTGGTGTGCAGGTTTCTGTATGGACGTAACTCTTAAACTCACTAAAGTAAATACCTGGGAGTGTTGGATTCTATGATAAAAGAGAGGATGATCGCCTTCTTAAAAAAACTTCCAAACTGTCTGCCAAAGTGTCTGTACAATTTTTCATTCTTACCAGCAGTAAATGAGAGTTCCTGTTGCTTTAGAATCCTCATCAGCATTTGGTACTGTTTATTTTTTGGATTTTAGGTACTCTAATAGAATTATAGTGGTGCCTTATTATTTTACTTAGCAATTGCTTATCTACCATCTATACATCTTCTTTGGTCAAGTGTCTATTCAGATCTTATACCCTTTTTAAAAATTGAGTTGTTTTATTATTACTGTTTTAAGAGTTTTATGCGTTGTCTATTTTGAACAGAAGTCCTATATCAGATTTTTTGTATATATTTTCTTCCAGTATGTAGCTGTCTTTTTATTCTCTTAAACGTGTCTTTCACAGAGTAAATACTTTTTAATTTTAATAAAATCCAACTTATCAATTATTAATAAGTCATACTAATTGTGGCCTATTTAAAAATGTATCATCAAATTCAAGGTCACATGGATTTTATCCTATGTTATCTTCTAGTAATTTTATAGTTTTGCATTGACATTTAGATATACATTTTGAGTTGTTTATTGTCAAGTCTGTGAGATTTGTGTTTAGATTGTTGTTATTGTCATTTTGCATGTGAATTGTGGACATCCAGTTGACTCATTATCCTTTGTTTAAAAGACTGTCCTTTCTCCATTGAACTGCTGTTGCTCTCCTGTCAAAAAGCAGTTGACTATATTTGGTTGCTGTCTCTCTGTCTTCTTTTTTCTATTGATTTATGGGCTATTCTTACACCAATACCATGATGTCTCAATTATAGCGGCTTTATAGTAAGTCTTGAAGACAGATAATATCAGTCCTTTGACTTCTGCCTTTTCATATAATCTTTAGACTCGGTTGGTCAATACTCACAAATTAACTTGCTGAAAATTTAATTACAATGGCATTGAATTAGTACAGCAAATTAGAAAGAAGTGACATCTTAACAATGATAAGTCTTCCAAATCAAGAACATGAAATATCTCCCCATTTATTTAAACCTTTGATTTCTCTCATCAGAGCTTTATGGTTTTTTGCAAAGAGACCTTGTACATATTTTGTTAGATTAATAGCTAAACATTTATTTTGGTACTAATGTAAATCATATTGTGTCTTCAATTTCAAATTTTAATTGTTTATTGGTGGCACATGGGAAAGCAAATGTCTTCTGTATATTAACTTTTTATTCTGTAACCAGTCACTTATTAGTTTCAGGAATTTTTTTTGTGAATTCTTTGTATTTTCTATGTAGACGGTCATATCATCTGTGGACAGTTTTACAACTTTTTACCTGTATGTCTATCTTTATTTCCTGTCTTTTCTTACTGCCTTGCCTTACTGCTTTAGTCAAAACATTCAGTATCATGTTGAATAGGAATGGTGAGAGGAGACATGTTTGTCCAGTTCTCAATCTTAGGGAAAAAGTACATAGTTTTTCATAATCAAATATAATTTTAGCTGAAAGTTTTTGCTTCTTGTTTCTAATAAATGAAATGTTCTCTATTAAATTTAAACAGTTCTTCTATAGTCCTAGTTTGCTGAGTTGCATATGTATATGACATATTTTTTAATCATGAATGTATGTTGTTGGGCTTTGTCTAATTTTTTTATTTTTCTTGCAGTTCAGGGGACTTTTTTTGCCTGTTCATGTGACGGTTTACATTAATTTTTTATTAATTGGTTTTTTGAATGTTGTATTAGCCTTGCATTTCTGATAAACTCTCTCATTTAGAGGACAAATGATACAAATTCTCTTCCTCAACACAGATGCAAGGGTAATATTTCCTAATTCATTTGAATAGCATTAGCATCTTAGTCTCAAAAACTTAAAACAAAGCATCCTTCTAGTCTACCATTCTTGTCCTGTCAAACTTCAAGACTTCATGTACCATCCTGACAGTCACACAGCCCTATTTCACTGAACACCAACACTAAGTCTTTTACTTCTACTTCTAAATGTCACTGCTCCCATTTTCTTCTGTTCATTGTCATTTCATCAGTCCTCTCAGAACTTTTGCAATAGCCACTTGAAGGTCTTCCTCCAGTCTCTTGCCTCCTCCAATTATCCTTTGAGTATCACAATGTAAAAATGCCTTAATGCACAACTCTAAGCATGTCACTTTCTCTTTTAAAAGCTTCCAGAGAAATAGGAATAAAAACTAGACTCATTTGCTTGATATGCATGGTTTTTTTTATAAACTAGGTCTGAGTTATATTTCCAGACCCTGCTAAATCCTTTGTCCAGAGAGGTATTTCCCAACCATTTTTTTCAAGTCCCAGTTTAATTAATACTACCTTTTCCAGAAAACTTTCTGTCAATGAATGCATGCATGCATGCATGCATGAATGAATAGCAACAGTGGAAAGCATTATCTTTTTTTTTTGCCTGCCCCATCATTGCTCCCTTATATTCAAACTGTGTGTGTGTGTGTGTGTGTGTGTGTGTGTGTGTGTGTGTTGTGGAGAGAAGATCCTATTCGTTTTTTTTAAGTATCTCTTTCCTCAAAAGATTTTGTGTCTTCTTATGGCACATCTCCCATTCTATTGTGCATTAAAATATTTTTTATTATATTAATTATTTTCTCTAGCAGATGGTGAAATTCTTTGGGTAGGTTCATTTTTCTGCCATGACTAGTTACCATGTATAATTAGAGTAATCAGGGTAGTTGTTAGAAGCACAGTGAATATAGATGTTGCATGTGCTGTCTAGTCTTTTTAATATTACTTCAGATATAGAGCAGCTCTGATCCTTTATTCAGGAGATCTCTTTCCTACAGCCAACATGATTAAAGAAGCAACCCATCTCCCACCTCTGTCCTGGTTACTTCCTATTCCATTAACATGCTTCATTTCCTTCATACACTTATCTCTACTTGAAATCATCTAATTTGTTTGCTAGTTTAATTTTTCTTTCTCCTATCCTACAATGAAAACCCCTTGAGCAGAGGGTTTTGTCATGTGTTCCATTGTCTCACACAGGGCCTGACACATAGTTAGCAATTAATAACTACTGAATAAATGAGTAACTGAATGAATATCTACCTATGTGTTCTACTGTATTCTAATTAGAAAATAGAAAATAATAAAAATAAATGAGAGAAGGCAACCTCTTAAGTATGAAGAATAAAAGATGGTCCTGTCATAGGATTGGGGTGTATTGAAAAGCTTAGCTTCCTGCATCAAGGAAGGTAAACAGGTTCTGAGCATAACACACTGCATTGCTAATCCTTTTCTAGGAAGCCAACAAGCTCTACAGGTCACATGCTGTGGTATGGCTACTCTTCATTTTCCCTGCTGGTATCATCACTTCTCAGCTTAAAACATAATTTGAGCAGCTACTGTTAGCAAACAAAATCCAGCTGAGGCAAACCTATGAGAAAAGATTTGAGGGGGAAAAAGATGACAGTAATAAGTAGGAACCCCAGGTATAGAGGGAAAGGGTACAAGAACTGTTTAAACCCATAAAAAGATTTATTACTGAAATAATAAATTGATTCCATTGCTAGAATTGCTATTTCACAGAAAAAAAATAGAAGCAATGCTAGGAAAACTTTATTATCCAATTGAATCTAAACTGCTTAATCTTATTCCCTTAAACTTCATATTCTAATAAACCAGTCATCCTCAAACTTTGGTAGCACACTTCGGGACCTTTTGAAAAATAAACAGATGAGTGTGTATGTGGGTTTATATATCTGAAGAGGGAAACATGGAGTAGATACATATGATAGTTATTTAGATATATTTAAAACAGTAAATTTTAATTTAAGTCAATTCTCATTATTTGTGGTACTCATGTTCTATAAAGTCATTAGAAATCTGGAAAAGTAATCACCCCAAGTCAATAGTTTACATTATGGTTCACTCTTGGTGTGGCACATTCTACGTTTTTGGACAAATGTATAATGACATATACCTATCATTATGGTACCAAACAGAGTGTTTCCACTGCCCTAACACTCCTGTGTTCGCTGCCTACTTATCCCTCTCCTCTGACTCAAACCTAGGAACCACTTTCTCCATGGTTTTGCCTTTTCCAGAACGTTACTGAGTTGGAATCATACAGTATATAGCCATTTTTTCATAAAGTAGTATTTAAGTTTCCTTTATGTCTTTTTATGACTTGATACTCCATTTCTTTTTACTGCAGAATAATATTGCATTGTCTGGGTACATCCACTCACCTACCTAAGGGCATCTTGATTGCTTCTAAGTATTGACAATTATAAATAAAGTGACTCTAACCATCTTTGTGTTGGTTTTGTGTTGACATGTTTTCAACTCCTTTGAGAAAAACCAAGGAGTGCAATTGCTAAGCTAGTATGAATATGTTTAGTTTTGTAAGAAATTGCCAAACTGTCTTCCAAAGTCCTTTCATTTTTTAATAAGTGAGTTTAGAATATCATCAGGTGTTTCCTAAATAATTCTGAAGTTAATTGTGAAAAAAACATGATACATTCCTTTTCCCCTTCTTTCATGTTTATTTTTTCTCATTATAATGCTAAAAGGATTCACTTTCACCATTCACTCAAATCAAAGACTAGATCAGTGGTTTGTACTTATAAATAAAACATTTCTTTTAACTTCATATCTGACATTACCACTCATTTCCTTACTTTTTCTTTTAGTTCTTGCCTTGTGATTTTATCAGACTTGCAATTCTGGAGTCCAGCTTCTAAAATTATCATCTTAATGACAATTAGAAATTATGTGTTATCACAGTCTATCCAAAGTATAATGACAAATAGAAATTATGTGTTATCACAGTCTATCCAAAGTATTTTAAAAAATTCAGTGTCATGAGGTTTTGAAGAAAAAGAATACTGACAAAGACTGAAAGACTGATAAAGACTGGATTGGTTCTTGATAATGCCAGAAATTAGAATGTTTTTTATTATTATCATTTTTACTATTTCCGTTCCTGAAGGTTGAGAGTAATTTTGGAGGCAGAGGAGCACACCCTTTGCACTTGTGTTTTGTCAATTTCTAATAAATCAGAGTCTATTTAGTCACAGGTTTTCCACATTTTTGTGCTTTTTGTAGATGATTTTGTTGTTTAAAATGGTTTTCAAATATAGTGTTGAAATGCCCCCTTTGGCAGTTGATACTGCAGACCCCTAATTTTAAAATATTGGCTAAGAGAGTGAATGGAGAGAGAAGTGAAAGAAAAGAGAAAAGGAGGTTAAATGTATGGTGATGGAAGGAGAACTGAGTCTGGGTGGTGAGCACACAATGCACTATGTAGTTGATATATTAGAGAAGTGTATACATGAAATCTATATAATTTTACTAATCAATGTTATCCCAATAAATTTAATAAAATTAATAAATAAAATATTGGTGAGCTTCAGTACCACACCCTAGGATTGGAACAGAGAAATTAAGAACTTCGTTCAGATTTGGTTTGTAACTTTATATTTTTCACCAATTACTTCAAGCTGGTTTTAAATTTGACCTAGTCAGAATATTCATTAGTGTTTTTATCAAAGACTGAGAATGTAAATATGTGGCACTTAGGAACACTGGAATTGACATTCTTTTATAAAATAGGGGAAATCCAGAGGTCAACCCAGAAGACACTGTGACTGTCTTCTCTAGAGCAGACCCAATTTTTAAAAAAGGACTTCCCAAATAATAAAAGTAAGTCAATGAATGACAGTGATTATAAATTTTTATACTTTTCTTGTTTTATTAAATTTATTAGGGTGACATTGATTAGTAAAATTGCATTTTTTTATATGAGTAGACTTTTCTTTGTTTACCCCAAATGTGTTTGTCTAAAAGCATGATTTACTATAAGCTTCCACGTTTTTTACTCAGTAGAGTTTAGAGTTCATAACCCAGAGGGAAGGCTAGTGGACCTATTTGAAAGAGACATTTTCAGAATAAGTTAAATGTCTTTATATAAATTATATGCTATATACCCATAAAATTGCAATGTTTGTAATATTTCTTTTGTTTATATTTTAAATAAGGATGATTGAGAAAGTCTCAATTCTTCTAACTTTGTGTAAAAAGATGAATATTATGAGGTTATTAAAGGGATCCTCAAACCATCTACTTGACCATTGTCTGAGATTTGCAGTTTCCACATCTGTACTGGAGAAAAATCTAAACTATGTATAAGTGTTTTGTAAGCATTTAACAAGATAATGAACATATATTTCTTAGCACAGTACCTATGGCAACATAGAAATTTTTTTTATATTTTGCAAATATGCCTCTTATACTCATACAAAGCTGAGACAGGCAGTCTTTGAAAGACAGAGCTGAGTATAGAGGCAAAGTAGTTGAAGGTAGAGGCATAATGTTTGATCCCAAGTTTCCTTAACGGTTTTTATTGCAATTCTTAGAGAATATGAAGAGGTAAGTTATGGACACTAGAGAAGTTTGATGTGGATTTTAGAATTCCTCATATAAAATAAAAGAAAATTAAATATATTTTTTTAAATTGCTGACATTTCCAATTAAACCTGAATCCTTCTGTGGTTCTTTAGAGAAATTACTTATATATAGCTCCTGACCGACTCCAGTATTCTCCTTCCCCTAGGACTGACATGGCATGGCATTGGCTACCACGCATTTCACCTTTCTCTTCTTTCAACAGTATTTCACTATCACTGATTCCTTACATACTTTGAAAGAAAGCAATTACTCTCTCCACTTCTCACAATCAGAAGATTTAGTGTTCGTAATATCTCTGAACCTTTGAAAAGAGTTCAGGTTTCAGTAAGATGCCATCCAGAGCAAGTAGAATTCAGTAGCGAGCAAACACCCCTTCTCTGGTCTTTGCTTTGAATATCTCCAGTTGCACACTTGACCCAATCTCTTTTAATTCTATGTTCAGGACTTGATCTGACACAATAATATTTACTTTACTAATGCCTTCATTTTAACCCTTCATATTACTTAGACTCTTATGATACACAAATCCTAAGTAAGAGATGTTCCCATAGTCTTCTCCTAAGGTAGGCTTCTTGGCCTCCTAAGCAGAAAAAGACTATGAAAAAAATAGAGAGTAAAAATGATAAATACATATGCAAGCTGAAACAAAGCAAAGATCAGGGTAGAGGGGATAGAAACCATTAGACAGAAAGAGTAGAGAATTTACATTTGTTGAATTTTATATGTTGCCAAAATCAGTGCTGGCTACTTTGTGTGTGTGAGATATATATATATATATATGTAATCTCATTCAGTCCTCATAACATCCCAGTGGAAAATATTTTACCTCCTTCAAGATAAACAGAGTTTCAAAATAATTAAAATATTTTCCCAAGATTATACGCCCCCAAGTTAAGGAACTAGAACTCCGAATCAGATGTGACAGATTTTCCACTGAAGCACACCTCTCACACATCATTTTCAGTGACACATGTCTTAGGTTGGGTCTCTGAGAAGCAAAACCTAGGACATTGATTTGTGTGAATGCGATGATGGAGGGAGTGCTCCCAGTAGAAAAAGGTTTATGGAGGCAGGAGGGGGTAAGTGAAGGAACTAAAAAAAGATGGTTCTTAATGGGCTCTAACTATAGCTTGTTTTCATGGAGAGGTATGGAACGTTAATTAAGCCAGAGTTGGTTTCATCTTGATGCAAGGGGCCTGACCTTTTGTAACACTATGTCAGTCAGTCCTTGACTATGGTTTATGAAGAGGGGAAGCAATAATGAGCAATTAGCAGCAAGTACCCACAACACCTGAGAGACAGGTGCACTGACTAATGACAATTTGTCAGGGCACTGACAATGAACTCACCAAGACATGCATATTTGAACATAGTTCATACACATGTAAGCTCTTACATCTTCCTTCTGAAACATGAATAGAAAAATCTCAAGGTGAATTTATTCTAGAGAATATAGAAAGTTATACTCATGAAACCAGAAAATAAATGTCACATTGCTCCAAACTTAAAGTGATAGAAGAAACACTTATAAATTAGGAACAACTTGTTTTGTTTTTTTATGATGGAAGAAATGAAGGCTCAAATGGTTTAAGTACCTGGGATTGCAGAGATAATAAATAGCAGAGCCAAGATTTGAACCAAATTTACCTGACTCAAACTATTTTTCAACATCAATAGGCTATAGGTTTCCATTAAAATAACACACCAAAAAATAAGCTTTTCAACTGGCTAAATGAAAATACTGATTTTCTAGCTAAGATTATTATTTCAGATCATGGACCTAAATAGTAACTGATTCATAGTATTTCATTTGCATTTCAAAATAGAGTATCAGAACATATACTGTTTTTAAAATGCTGAAATTCTATATTTAAAATAACAGTTTAAATTTTGTTTTCTTTCTACATTTGCTAAATAGCAAAATCATTAATACTGTAGCTTCAGTGCCCATTTAGGTCTTAGCTCAGTCTTGCTAATTACAAGCAAATAAATTGTTATGAAAGGTAGAATGTGATACGACATATATTTTCTTTAGTGAAGAGAATCATCTTCTGGATAGTTAGATTGCAAATGACTTGGCAAGACAGAAAATCAATGAAGTACAATAAATAGACCCAGTGGAAACATTTTCCTTGAACAGAGCAGTCTAAAACACTCATTCTTCAGATAATGTCAAGATTGGATTAGCCTGGCTAAGAGTCACATTTTCTAAATAAAAATTTGCAGCTAAAATGCCAAAGTTTTATCATGCTATTATCCCCCTGAGAAAAATAACAAGTAGACTATTCATTCTTTTCTGGATATCTGATAAGAAGCATAAGCCATTTCCATAGGGAAACTAGATTTCCCCCTAAATCACCAATACTACATGCTGGGAGTAGCAGATCATCAAAAAGTAATTGAAGAATAAATGATAAAAATTGCTGTCTCAATCACAACTCTGCATAGACATCCATACTGAATATATTTCCTATTCAAACTTTAGAACATTTACATAGAAAGACTTTAAGGAGAAACAACTCAATAAACTAAACCAAATAGGTGAACACTCTTACTACTCCCCATGCACTGAAGCCACAGTCGAGTGAGTCTACTTACTTATACACGTGTACCTTCAGGTCTAAGAAGCTAAGCACAGGGGCAGAAATACTTATCTATGGGCTTTTCATACCTAAACATTGTACTTCAGGAAAGAAATGAACACAGGATGGTATAATCCCAAATTTATGCTGACTTGTCCAGTCTTTTATAGTAAATTATTTGAATCTAGATTGTTATTTTAGAGGGTCTGTTTTAAAGAAGTTGTGATCAATATTGTGAAACAATCTTCCCAAGGGGGAAAAGCAAACCCAACAGCTTTTCTATAAGACAAGAAAATGTGAGACCTCTGATAATATATTAATAAAAATTGTATTACTGAGCTGCTTTAGACAAAGGAGGAACAGAAGACGAGTTAAAGACAAGAGAATTTCATGTTCACAGCTCCTCTCTCCTCATGGTTCATCTATGTCACATTTTAATTTCAGAGTCTAGTTCCAATGTTGTATTTTCCATGAAATTCTCCCTGAACTCTTCAGTCTGAAATAATCTTTCATTACATTATGGGCTTTTTATTCCATACTGTCTCTTGTGCTATGTAACCAACTTCTTAAAATCTGGGATAATGTCTCAATTCATCTTTTAACTTAGCACCCAATCAAATACATAATAGTTACTTATTAATAGGATTTTTTAGAAGCAAAGTAAATACATAAATAAAGTTTCAGTTTGTCTTTCAGAGTGTGAAGATCAGCGTGATAATTAGCAAAAAGTACTGGTGAGAGCATAAACCTCTAAAAAATATAATATGGTTATCATTACCATTATGCTCACCACTGAGTCAGAAGAACAATTCCAAATGTACTGTAAAGGAATCAAGCTGCTTTAAAAATAAAAGTTAAAGTATGAATTATTTTTGAAGTACTATGTTATCAAGAGACATTGCTATTTATTTCTTAGATGCACCTTTTATCATGAGATATAGTAAAGACATTTCCTTAAAGTAACATCAAGGGATATGGTTACCATCTAAAACTAATACAATTTACAGTTGCAAGCCCTTTAGCAGAGTACAGCAGCCATTTCTTAAGCAAATTAATAGAGAAGACAGTGTGTGTCCTGTAGGGGAATCAGAATTGAGCTGAAAGACTGGAGTTCAAAATTCTAATTCTAGCTCTAAGGTAACTTGATTTTACCCGTAAAGTCTTCAGCTCATTCTTCCATAAAATGAAATCTTGACATCATCTTCAATGTTTAACATATCTAAGGCTCTTAGATAAGAGCTAATTGAAGTAACCTGTGTATATGAAGCCTGGTGAAGAAACACCGGGTGGACAGTCAGAAAGAGGAACACAATTTCTACTTTCAAGAAATTTGAAAATATTAGGGGACACAGACCCAATACACAGATACACACACGCGTACATACACATGAACACACACACACACACACACACACACCAAACTTAATTATAAGCACAGAGAAGAGATTTTAAAGGCATAGTTGATCAATGATGATTTGGTAAAGGTATGCTACAACTGCCAGAGAATCAGGAGTGCAGAGATTAAAGAGTTTGAATCAATTAAAAATAAATAGAATGCATAATGTAAAGTGTAGACATTGGGTAATAATGATGTCTCAATGTAGTTTCAGCAACTGCTACAAATGCCCTACTCTAGTGGGGAATGCTGACAATGGGAGAAGCTGTACATGTGTGGGGGCAAGGTGGATATGGGAAATCTTTGAATCTTTCTGTTGATTGTGGTATAAACATCAAATTCCTTTAAAAAAGGTCTTAATAAAAACAAACAAACAGGTAGAATGTGTCTTCAAAAGCTTTTCTGAGGAAAGAGGACTTAAAAGAGAGATAGGAGTAGAGAGAAATTTTAAAGTTACTTAGGTTTGATCACTTAATTTAATCTAATATGTGAAGGCAGTAAGTATGTGATTTTTTGCATTGCAAGAGGATTTGCCTAAGTAACAATGTCCCTTGTTTAATCATGACTTGTTTTTACTGATGATTTTTAAAGGTATTGAATGATCTCCTTCAAAAAGTGCAACAAACTTTCAGGGTAATTTCATTTTTTTAAAGATACAGATTTGGTTCTGCCAAATGATTCCTAGGATACATAGATATGAAGGTGGGACAATTAATTTCATGAACTCATCCTCGAAGAAGTGCTACATACCTCATTGTTGAATATCACTACGGTCACCTTCAAAGTATTCCCCTTGGAAAGCTATATACCGACATAGCACCTAGTCTACCCTTGAAAACAATTGTGGAACTCTTTTTCTAGAATGTTCATCAGAGCTGTTGTCCTGCCCAAAATCTGACAATTAAGTTTGCAAACTTGCCACCATGCTGCACTGACATTGGTAACACTGTACGAACAACTCAGTAAGATGTCATAAACTTGGCAAGTTGTTTGTACACCTTACTGAGTTGTTTGTACAGTGCTGCTAACATAAGTGCACAGTGGCAACTTTGTGAACTTAATTGTCAGATTTTGGGCAGGACAACAGCTCTGATGGCCATTCCTGAAAAAGAGTTCCAAAATTGCTTTGAAGTGTGCACTAGGTGCTGGCGTTGGTGCACAGCTTCCCAAGTGGAGTAAATAGAAGGTGATTATAGTGATGATACTCAGCAATGAGGTATGTAGCACTTTTTCTAGGATAAGTTCACAAAATTAATTGTCCAGCATCGCATATATTTTGAAACTTTGCAATCATTAGAAATTATGCTCTTTTAGAAAGGTTTTGTGAAGTCAACATGGTAGAGCAGTCAAGGGAAAGAGGACCTTTATTTTCATCATTGATTTGCTGAGTGACAATAAGAAAATTAAAACATCTTGGCCTCAGTTTCCTCTCCTATTTATTTATTTATTTATTTATTTCTCTCTTTTTAATTTTTTCCACAATTATATTTATAAAGTTTCAAGTATTATCTGGAAATATAGAGATAAAAGAATGGCCCTAAGAAAATTACTTGCTGGTTAGAAGGCAATGGAATAATCAAATTAATAAAGTAAAGAAGGTTGATCTGAACTAAATTTTAAGATCAAATAGGAATTAACCAGTTACTACTGTATGCTTTAATGGAAATGACCATTAATTATCCTGGATGCACACACAACACTGGGTTCCTAACTAAAGATGGACAAAGTGAGTTGCATAGAGAAATTCAGCAACAACTTTGTGGAAAAAGTTGAGATAAAAGAAAAGGTAACAAATACAGGGGTGAGAGTAGGGATGACAAATCTGGAAAGATGTGAGGAACATATACAATAGCTTTAAAATGAAAATGAGTATGGTATTGCTGAAGTTAAAGGTAAAACTGAGAGATGAGTGTATGAAATGAGGGTGGAACATTAGAAGAAGGCCAGATTATGAGGATCAGGGTTTTACAGTGATAGTTTGCTTATGGGTGGTCTTTGGAGGATTGCAAATACTAGAATGAGTCAATGAGTTTGCCTCTTAAAAAAGATCACTTGAGCAATTATATGAAAAAAGAACTGAAAGAATATTGTACTAAAGCCAAGGAAATCAGTAATGAAATAAACAGTAGCTCAATCAAGAGACAATAAGAGATATGAGGTCATAGAAAGGTAGCAAGAGTATGAGATATTAAGAAAACAAAACTGTAAGGTTTAGATAGTATTCCATGTGACTGTTAACAGAAGAAAGAGAGTCAGGGAAGGCTGCCAGTCTCCCATTTGGGCCTTGTATCAGTTGGCTTTGGCTAAATAACAACTAAATCTCAATGATACACCATAGTACACAATTATTTCTTGTTCATACAAATGCTACTGTAGCCTGAGCACAATTGGGCTTGACTCTAAAGCACAGGTTGGGTCCAAGTCTGCTTCACATGTATCTCATTCTCCTTTGAGTAACATCTAACATCTTCTTATCAAAACATGCAGGAAGTCATAAGAAAGTCAGCCCAATGGTTTTTAAGCCTTTAATTGTATCATATATGCCACCATTGCATTGGCCAAAGCAAGTCATGTAGTAAAGGGCAAAGTCAAGGAGTGGTAAGGTAACTGCACTCACCATGAAGCCAAGGCAAGGGTGTATGTATACATATACTAATCCAGGGAAGTGAGGATCTGACACCAATTAATTCAATTTACTACAAGCCCATGTGGATAGTTGGGGAGTTCCTAAAATAAGGAATTAAAGAGAAAGAGCACAATGTGGACATATAAAAGCACAATTTGAGTTTGGACATACTGAGATGCCTCTAGAACTTTAAGTCATTGATAATTAGTAGGCAGTTTGTTAAATATATAGACTTGGCTGTTGAGAGAATTAATCTATGCTGGGAACACAGATGAGAAGTTGTTGGCACTGATATTCAGAGAACATTGCACATTGAATAATAAAGAGGCTCTGTGGGAAAGAAGCACAACATCGAGAGAATGAGCAATAACAGAAGACTCATAAAGGAAAATCAGATAAATGATAGAAAAATAAAACCAAAAGAGTGATTTGTTTTTGTGCTTCAAAATGATGGTAAAGTTAGAATTCAGACTCATCTCAGAAAAGACAATTATGTTTCCAGCTGCTCCCGCATTATATCCTTTCCTCACCTCTGTCATTCACCTCCCTTTTGCCTCAATACAAAAAGTAACTCTGTATCTTAAATACATCCTGTGTTGGTGAAATTCTCTATGTCTTCTCCTGAACCACTACAATAACTTCCGCACCCTACAGCTTCCAAGCAAGTCTCCTGCCTCCATTCTGGCCCCAACCACAATCCACTTTTACATCACAAACAGACTACTAATCTTTAGTAATAACAATCAGATAAGCATAGTATGCATTTCACTATGCAAAATACCACTCCCACCACTAATATCCTGGCATAGGAAGTCCTACAGAGTTTGAACTCTGACAATCTCTTCTACTACAGTTCTCCAGGCCAATATATTTCACCCAGATTACCCTTCTGAAAGGACATTTCTTACTAAGAGGTAGCTCCTAGTTCTAGAGTGTCCCCTCTGCTAGACCCCAACTTCTTACAATCTGGGATAATGTTACCTGGCATTCTCTTTCCATTGATTTCATATTGCTATACCTTCTAATAATTGAGATTTTTAGCTTAAATTAAGCCTTACTTGAATAGTGAGACGAATAGCCTTAGTCGCTTACTATTGCAAAAACCTATTTTAATTCTCTATCTTGTCTGTATGTAATTTTAAAAAATTGTTTTCTACTTCCAAACATTAATGCAGACATATTGCCCCACTTACAAGTCATTTCCCTATCTGCCAGACAAGAAATTGGACTGCAGAATTAATAGATATTAGTAACTATTTGTTGAACAAATGCACAGTATTTTGGATCAACTACAATGAGTTGAAGAATAAACAGAACAAAAAGAACTAGAAAACTTAAGGGTGAAAAATAAATTCTATATCTTGACTAAAATAAATTCTAAATCTTTATCAAGAGATGATGCACTACTTAGAGGGGAAAGGCTTTATTAATTTGCTTGTTTATATATGTGTATATTTTATTGCAGTTGTGAGAGCAAATAAAGCAGAAGGCAAGGGAAATAATGAAGGAGAGCAATCCCTGAGGAAGTGGACGGTGGTATGTTCAGAGTATGAGTGGAGTTATTGATAGACAAAGACACACTGCTTCCACTTCAACTAGCAAGAAGTAAGATGGAAATAAATGGTGATTTTTTGTTTTCTTTTTTCAAAATGGCTATACTACCATTATCTAAACTCTTCCCTTTTAATATTTCATGGATAGTTTCCTTTCTCATTAGAGAATCAATACAGTATCCCTTTTATTGGCCTTGTATGTGCTCTCAATAAGGATGGACCATGTTATCTAACCAGCATTTTTTTATTTGACAATAGGACACTTGACTTCAATTGTTGATTTATACACACACACACACACACACACACACACACACAATTACATATATATATACATACATATAGTATATACATACATATATAATATATATTTATGCATATATTTGTGTATATCTTTAAATATTTCTATGGCAAAAATTCCTAAAATTAATGTAGTTAAATACTTTTATAAAATATGTTGCAGAATTTGCCTTCAAAATTGTTTCTACCTCCAACTATATTTTCTTCCACTCTCATAAATAGTAGCTACCATCTATTCAAAATTTTGACAATTTAATAGATAAAAAATTGATGCTTGTTTTAAGGCACATTTCTTTGATTTCTGTGATAGTTGAAATTTTGGTACATATATTTTTCATTTAGAGATCTTTTACGAGTAGTTTGTTCATTTCAGCTATCTAATTATACTGGGATCTTTGTCTTTTATTCATAATTTCTGCTCTTTATGTGCTTATATAATATTTAAGGGTAGCATAAAATAAATTATTATGTCTCATAGGTTCCAACTATGGTGACATGTACACATCATTATATTATATAGAAAAACCAGTAATGTATGTAATATGTGTATTATACATGGCAGAAAAAATTCCTGTCATTTAGATTGTAATATAGTATTGATTTTAAAATTGCAGGGATTTTAAATTGTGGGGGAAAATAGCTAATTGTTGTGGGCAGCAGATTAATGACCTTTGAAGATACTTGTACCCTTATCTCTAGAAAATCTAAATATATGTTACACGGTAAGAGACTTTGCACAAGTAATTAAATTTAGAGATTATCCTGGATTATCTAGGTGGGACTAAACTAATCACATGAGCCATTAAAAGCAAAGAACCTTCTCTGACTGGGAATAAAATATGTGGCAGAAAAAGATGTCAAAATGATTCCAAGGATTAGAAAATTTTACGTGCCATTACTGGTATATAGAGCCCATGTGCAATGATATGAGAGAGATGTCTGAAAACTAAGGGTAGTTCCAAGCTGACAGCCTACAAGGAAATGAGGATTATATTCCTCCAACTACAAGCAACTGAATTTTGTCAAAAACAAATGAGTTTGCAAGAAAATTCTCCCTGACAGCCTCTAGGTAAGAGCCCAGTCTGGCTGATGCGTTGACTTTGACTTTGTAAAGTCTAGATCAGAGACAACAGCTATGCCACCCAGACTCCTGACCTATAAAATTGTGAGATAGTAAAGTGTACTGTTTTAAATCACTAAGTTTGTGGTGATTTGTGACAGCAGCAATTGAAAACTAATACAATTATAAAATAACAAAACAATGTATATGAATTCAGGAGGATAGTTAAGTCCTAAAATCTGAAGTTCACCAAAATTAGAACTACCTAACTTTATGAAATGAGATACAACAGAACACGTCCTATGTTAAAGTAAATAAAGGAAAACTTGTGGAGTTTTAAAGTCAAACCTAATATTGTCAACTATAAAGTTTTGATTTTATAACAAATTAAGGTCAAAGTGATGTGGGCCACATAGAGCAGCCATCCCCCCACTTCACTAAAGACCCCTTTCCTTGTTTCTTTAGCTCTTAGTTTCACCTTTTCTTAATTGCTTTCCTTATCAATTTTCTCTGGCTCCTCACCCTGAGCAACAGACTTTCTATCCTAAAACCACCTAGTGACAAGGGCTTTAAAACCTATTTCTCTGATCAATGCCTTTGAAGTACTAACTGAATTATTTTCTTCTAATCTAGAAACCATCAGGATACTAGTGATGCCCCAACAAGGTTTCCAGCCCATTTCAACCAAAGGAGTCAACATGGCAGATCTCGAGACCCACTTCACCACTTTAGATCAGATAGGGTGAGAGCTCCGTGGGTCCCCAAAAGGTAGGGACAACAACCATTTTCAGCAGGAAGCAGATACAGAAGATGAGACCTCCACCCCCTGAGCTTCCCATGGAGATTTGTGGGGATCAAGCCTCTCAAGAGGATGTGAGGAAGGTAGATAGAATAGGGAAAACTTGACCTCCCCCATGAGACTGCCTGCTGGAATTGTTATGCCTAGATACCACCCTTTCACATGTAATCCCTGCCCCAAACTAGGAGGAAGTTCCAGACAAAGACAGGGAAGTCAGAGGGCTCAAGAAGCCCAACAGCTTGGGCCAGCTCTTAACGCCTGTGCAGTGAGAGTTACCTGAACCTCATTATACCATCATTGTAATATCATACATATGCCCAGAAGTTCATTAATATCATTATAATAGACTGAACTCTGGGAAAGGACATGCACAGTCAGAAGGCAGACCCCTTGTCAATCAAACTTGTCAATCAGGAGACCCTCACACCCAGGGGTGTCTCCTCTAAATATCTAGAAGAGAACAAAAACACCTAGACCCTCCTTGATCAGGGCTCCTGAGCCACTTTCTTTGCTCTAGCCCACTCCTACCTCTTTGGAGTGTATTTTCCTCTCAATAAACTACCTCTTTGTTTCACCACTTTACTTGTGCGTGTGTCTTGTTCAATTCTTTGCTCGAGATACCAAGAACCTAGACGTCGTGTCGACAAGGACACCCAATTTTCCGGTAACAAAAGTACACAGGAAACGATGGGTGTATATTCTTTATATTCCTTAAATTTTTGTTTTTCATCAGTTTTGAAAATTATCCAGTAGTGCCTATAAAATATGCCTTGCTGATGATTACACACTTCTGACACTTTAAACTAGGAAGTGAAAGGTTGTGTATATTTGTTTCACTGGATGAAACACAGGTGAGAATTAGAAAGTAAATTTATTTCTCACACAAAATTCTAAGGAGATAATAAAATAACCAACTACTACATAATTTTTTTTCCAGGTTATAACTTTTAAAATGTGGAAGAGTTATTCTGAAATTGTAATCCAAATAAAATAAGTGCTTATAAAAATATGAACATGTGAGTATCTAACTTGATTAACAGACCCAGGGAGTAATACAATTTTCCAAATATTGTTGCCTCCTACCATTTAATAGCTGCATCGTTCAACTCAACAAGTTGCAAAACACTTTTTCCTTTCTATAATTTTTCTCTACAGTCTTAGCTAAATACTATGATTTTCAAAATGCCCTGCTTATCCCAGAGTATCTCATTTGATGGTAACCTAAAGACAGTCTATTGTGTTCTTATCAGAAGTTACAGTCAATATGCCTGAAACAATCATTAAAATAAATTATGAAAGGTCCAAATTGCCAAGACACAAAAACATACCCCATTAATGTGGAATTACTTTGGAAAATATAGTTCATAACATAAGGACAATGATTCTAAACTAGAAAATGGTGTAAAGATGGTATTCTTTAAACAGGTTTTAATTATTTCTAAGGACCCACCCATATGTTGAACCTCTACGTGTTGATTGGATGAAGTATGCATTTTATTGTTTCCACTATTGCCTTGCTCTTTTCTCTCAGGGAAGTTAGGAATGTAAAGCTGAGCAAGGAGTAATGAAGTTTTTTCTTTTTCTTTCTTTCTTTCTTTTTTTTCTTTTAAAATTAAATCTCTGAGCAGGCAACTTTGACAAATACAGTTGGTAATTATTACCACCAAGTGCAGTGTTAAAGAATTAAGGAGTGCAGTGGTTCTTTCAGATAATTTAACACAATATAATGTTGACTAGAGATGATCTGACATTATCCTATAATCAAAATATAAGATAATTAAAATGCACAGGCATTGAAGTAAGTTTCAGCCAAAAGATTTGCCACAATTCTTGAATACAAATATTTCTCTAGTAATACTCAGAGCAAAGCACATAGGAAAATTATTTTAATAACCTATACAATTTTAAATTAACATAATTATAATTATTTCCTTCTTAGATGATAACTTACCATTTCATCACTAGCACTTAAACATAAATACCTAGTACATATCAGATGATTAACACATGACTGTTCAAAAAAATGAATGAATTGCTTAGCTCTCCCTGTATTTAAGGAAATAAATTCTATCATCAATAGCAAGTAGCAGAAAACACCATGTTAGGGAGGTCTTCCACTGTTGACTTTTTGTACCTACAACTGGAAAATGAACCAGAGCTGAGAAGAAAACAGACGAAGGAAAGAAGACCAACAAGAGCACTGTATGCCAAGGTCATAGGCTTTCTGTTAGAACTCAGAACTGATTTTTATTTCCTTCTCTGACACTTATTGTTGGGTGTTCCTGAGCAACTAATTTAGCTCCTCAGGATTTATTTTTCTCATTTGAAAATTTATAAGACTGTTGTGGAGATTAAATGTAACAATATTATCACTGCCTTGCACTACATCTAGTATTTGAGTCAAAAACAGACGATGATGATGATGATGATGATGATGATGATAAATATATTAAATTAAAGCAGCAAAAATAGATTTTAGCTTAGTTATTTTTGAATGAATATTTAAGAAGCCATCTCTCTTTTTGTTTTCCTTGTTAACCAGAATTCTTTCATTAACTTCTCTTGGTTTCTCACTGATTTTGCATTGTCTCACTAACATAAGATGAAATGAACCATCACTGAATTCATTATGATTAACTGCTAGTTTATCATTTTTAAACAGAAAGAATGTCACAGCAATGATATTCCTTAATTTGTTAAACATCTCCCATTTATAAATTAGAAAAGATATATCTCAATGAATTTAAATGTATTTTAATCCAAAGAAGCTAATTCCCCTGTTCATGGATGTGAACTGTTTAAAACTACATTTAATAGGGGGTTATCAGGTCAAGGAGAATTACCACTTTCCTCAAAGGCAGACCAAGTAGTTCTATGAAAAGTTATATTTGTATCTATGCTCCTAATTAATTGATCAGGCTAGGCTTCATTGTTCTCAGCTCTGCCTGGGTTTGATTCCCAGCCAGGGAACTACCCACATAAAAAAAAATAATAATAAATAAATAAATAAAATTATTTGGTCAGTGGCAACGTAAAAGAGAGGGTCAAGATACATATGAAAATTGTAGAAATTTCTCCAAGGTTCAAATACCTAAATTATGTTATGAGTCTTCATTCTATTTCCCTCCACACTTTTATCCCCAGAAGCAATAGAATGCTTACAGAATCTCACCACTCTATTATTAGAAAGTTCTACCTTACATTAATCTACAAACTTCTTTCATAAAGCATCTTGGATTATTTAATGCTTAGACAACAGCATAATATAAAAAATTTAAATTAAATTAGTACTCATAAAATGATAGAAAGCTTTGTGAGAGAGTGTTAAATTACACCTAAACCAAGTCACCTTGGAATAAATGTATTACAATAAAAGATAAATTTGAATAAATGAAAGAACACAATTGGTGTTACATCTGAAAACTAAGGCATAGACTAAATTTATGTGGAAGTTAATAGGTAATCTAAAACTCTAGGCCTTGGACATAACTTATTGTCCTTTTCATGCATCATGTTATCTGATCCCACTAAATACAAGAGGTCAGATACCTTTTTAATCAGTCCAGTACAGTTCTGATTTGTGCATTCAGAGTATACAGCATGATTAGGATTTTGTCAAGTTAAGTAACTACTTAAGAGTTCATTAGACTAATTCCATGAATTTATTCATCAAGTTGGCTGCATTATCAATGCTAGTGTACAGATTCTTTGGCCTTCATTTTGTAGAGATTGAAACTTCATTACATTTTCATCACAAAACTAAAATAATTAAATGAATATTCATTTCTAACTATAACTTCATCTTCTTAGGATAGAAATATATTTTTCTGAAGCTCTTGAATAGAAAAAAATGAGGAATGTTAGTACAGCACTAGCATTCAATGAGGATTTATTGGAGAATTTAATTTTGAATTAAGTTGCAATTTTATCTAGAATTTATTGGGAAACTTAGACCAAGTTGGAAGACAACTGTAATGCCCTCAGAAGTAATTTGCAATGGCAGACTTTAATTTATAAAAATAACGTGTGATATTATTTTGGTATATATTTTAAGAAGTGATGTAAGAAAAGATATAAAAAGATTTTACCTGTCAGGACAATGAGGGCTGCTTAGACTTCCAATTTAATTTGTTACAACAACACATCTCCTCACAATTTATTTGAAAATTTTAAATTGTTCCCTTTTGTCTGTAATAATTTAATCATGTTCACTCAAATTAATTATTTAAGGATCATTAAAAAGAGAATTTGGGAAGATACTGACATGTTTAAAAGATCTTAACTATTAATTAGGTATTGATGCTTTTTTAATGAAGCCCCATAGACCATTTGTATCCATATGCACAATACCCATTGTCAAATTACACCAATGTTTCTTACAAAGAACAAGCTGAGGCTAAAATACATTATTAGTAATCCCACAAAAACTGCTGCCTGAGGTAAATGTAAATTCTTAGGAAGAGACTGTCTATTTTCTGAATGCCTGATAAAATTGGGGAGACTTTACTTATAGTTAAAAGTTATTAAAAGATCAGTTTATCAACCTTCATACTGCATTCAACAGCTAAGTGGGCTTATTCATCTCCTCTGGTCAGTAGTCTCCAATACACTCTGCTACACTCCTGTTTTCAGTTACTCATCACCCAAGCAAGGCACGTGGAAGGACTTTGTATTTTTGGTGTTCATGCTGTTCCTTGCTAAGTTCTGTCTCTTGTTCAGCAGTCTCTATCTTTAGTCCTGTACAGTGCTGATGGGTTTAAATTCTATTTCTTTTAGTGCAAAAACCATTTCCATTACTCTACTCAAACCCTCATACTTAGCAAGTCTTTCCTCATTGTTTTTCTTCTCTAAGTGCATCATGCTTAAGCTTTCTAAGGAAATTATTTTATACCAACAGTAGACATAACTATATCTGTTAACTCTGTAAGGTGGGCATTATTAGTAAGATCACAAATAAGAGTACTTATCATCAGTACTGAAGTAAAATCTTAATACACTAGACATTTTCCAGATTTACTGAAACATAATTAACAAAATATAAAATTTAAATGATTGACACAACTGAGTGAATTTTAACAGCCATCATGTTTAAACTCTTTAAAAGAACTTTACTCTCAGCAAATTACAATCATATGCAATAGTATTTTCAATTACAATCAACATGTTATATGAGGTCTGACAACTGAGTTTGCGAACTCGTCCTAGAAAAAGTGCTACCTACCTCATTGCTGAACATCACTATGGTCACCTTCAAAATAGTCCTCTGGAGAAGCTATACACTGATGTGAACATCTAGTCTACCCTTCAAAGCCATTTTGGAATTCTTTTTCTGGAATAGCCATCAGATCTGTCATCGTATTACCTTGATGTCCTGAATGTCATAAAAATGTCTTCTTTTCAATATATTCTGTATTTTACATGAAGAAAAAAGTTTTTTGGGGACAGATCAGGTGAGGAAGAAGGGTTTCAATAGAGTTATTTATTTATTGGCTAAAAACTCCCTCACAGACAGTGCCATGTGGGTGGGTGCACTGTCGTGATGCAAGAGCCATGAGATGTTGGCTAAAAGTTTAGGTGGTATTCATCTAACTTTTTCTCACAAATTTTTTTAGCACTTCCAAATAGTAAACTTAGTTGACTGTTTGTCCAATTGGTACAAATTCATAATGAACAATCCCTCTGATATCAAAGAAGTTTAGCAACATTGGCTGGACTCTTGATTTGGACTGATAGGACTTTTTTGATCATGGAGAACGGACTCACTTCCATTGTCCACTTTGATGCTTTGTTTCAGGGTCATGTTGGTACACCCATGTTTTATCACCAGTGACAACATGGCCCAAAACATTGTCTTGTCTCTCCAAAAGGATTTGCCAAACTTTGACTCTCCTTTGCTGTTGTTCATCCGTGAGCTCCTTTGGGACCATTTCTGGATACACCTTTCTCATGCCAAGATTTTCAATTAAGATTTTTCTGTTTCTCTAGCAATGTTTATTTGGTCTGCTATGCTTCTCACAGTCAGTCGATTTTGATGGACAATTCAACAATTTTTTGCAATTTTTTCTTCAGTTCTGCACATTATTGTCAAACCTAACCTCTATCAGTGTTACTTCTCTCTCCTCAGGAAAACATTTAATCCATTTGTACACTGCCATTTTCTGCATGACATTATCTCCATTAACTTGGACTAATATGTCCCTGATTCCACTTGCACTCTTGCCAATTTAATAAGAAATTTAATGTTTTTTCATTGCTCTAATTCAAGCTCTGACATTCTTGTCACAGCACACAAAAACATGCAATGACAATAATGAATGCCACTCAGCAAGACACCACCACACATTGACACAAACACAGCTTAGATATATCAAAGTTATGAAACTTTACTGAGTTGTTTGTACAGTGCTGTCAATGTAAGTGCATGGTGTCAAGTTCAGAATTGTGTGTCAAAATCATTGGCTGACTGTAAATATCAATAGAGAAACAGTTAGGAAAATCTTAACTGAAAATCTTGGCCTAAGAAAGGTGTGTACAAAAATGGTCCCAAAAGAGCTCACTGATGAAAAACAGCAAAGGAGAGTCAAAGTTTGCCAAGACCTTGGGAGAGACAAGATGATAATTTGGACTGTGTTAGCACTGGTGATGAAACATGGGTATAACAGTATAACCCTGAAACAAAGCATCAAAATGCACAATGGGAGTTAGCTAATTCCCCAGGAACAAAAATTTCTGTCAGTCCAAATCAAAAGTCAAAACTATGTTGCTAAACTTCTTTGATATCAGAGGGATTGTTCATTATGAATTTGTACCAATTGGACAAACAGTCAATCAAGTTTACTATTTGGAAGTACTGAAAAAGCTACACGAAACTGTTAGATGAGAACGATCTGAACTTTTCATCAACAACTCATGGCTCTTGCATCATGACAATGCATCAGCTCACACAGCACTGTCTGTGAGAGAGTTGTTAGCCAGTAAACAAACAACTGTATTGGAATACCTTCCCTACTCACTTGATCTGGTCCCCAGTGACTTTTTTCTTCAAAGCCAAGGGAAATATTGAAAGGGAGACATTTTGATGACATTCAGGACATCAAGATTTATACAACAATAATTCTGATGGCTATTCCAGAAAAAGAGTTTCAAAATTGCTTTACAGGGTGAACCAGGTGCTGGCATCAGTGATAACCTCCAAGAGGGATACTTCAAAGGTGACCATAGGGATGATGATATTCAGCAATGAGATATGTAGCACTCTTTCTAAGATGAGTTCACAAAATTAATAGTCAGACTTTGTATATTTGTTTCTGCACTTTCTTCCTCAAATGTAAAATTTTCTACTTTAGGAATATTTTATAGATACTTAGGCAATCTTTAATAACACAATAATTAGCCTGTGACATCAGCATGAAATTCAACATGGAAAATCAGAGACCTTTTAAAATAGTGGCATAGATTTTGCAATAAAAACTGTAAAACAATGTAAATCTGAAGAAGTCATGACTAATTTTGTGACCATGTGGGAAAAGAATGTCTAATGTAGGTTAAAAGCCAACAATAACAACAAAAAGATTTCAAAGACTAAAAGGCTTAATCTATGTATCATCACCTGAAACAGTCAAAGTTAGTTCTACTCTTGGGTATCCATTTTGCATGAAGTAATAAACTCTCTTTATAGTTTTAGCTAGTTAAGTTACATTTATATCATTAGTAACAAAATGAAGTCTGATTACTTTCATAAAATGTAATATAAAGGCTGGCTAGAGGAGTGATTGGTTCTGTTAAGACTGGAATAGTCCAACTACAGACATAGGCAGAATATTTATTACAAAGGCATATATTCTGTTTATTTTAATTATATGCCTCTCACCATTCTGCTTATTCTCCCAAATAGCAGTCTTAAAAATAACAGATACTTTTTTATAGATTAACATTTTAAATGCTAGATTTTCTGTTTCCTTATTCAAGACAATACATTTACTCCACTTCAGAAAATTATAAGAAAAATATTTTGCTTTAAAGATGATCATGCATATGACATTTTTCCTTTTATAATTATTTGCAAGCTAGTAAATACCATTTTAGAAGAATATATTACTATATTTTTTCTTTTTCATCAGACTATTTCTAAGAATTTTAAAAATGCAAATGAAACAAATGCAAATGGGATTTCATTTCAATGAATCTTATTTCTGCTTCATTCTCATCACAGAGCAAATGAAAGAAAAAGCAAAATAGGTCTTCTGCATATTTTAAAATTTAGAGAAGTATTCAATCTACATGTATCTAGAAAAAATAGTAAAAACTATTTTTTTCATATTTCTGTGTAGGACTAGTAAGTCCCTTTGTTATTAATAATAAATAATTTAATTTATAAGTAAGACCTTGAGGGAAAATTTTATTAATAAAAATGATATGCTATAAAGTATTATTTGTATAACATAATATTCAGAAATTCCATAAATTGAAGTAATGTGATCATCAGATAAGGGGGTTGACATTACTCTTTATACAGTACTGACCTCTTATAATCCACTAGAGGGAACATGCAATTACACCATAGGAGAAGCAAAAAGGTTATGGGCCCTGTATATAAAAAATAATTAAATATATTTCTAAATAGGAGTATGTCAACTATACTTGCTCTTTGTGGACTTCCTGAGAAGTGGGAGTTTACTTAGAAGTTAACTGTCTAGGAATCATGGTGTGGGAATGTTACACTTCATCCTCTTCTCATAGCCTCAGGATAAAGCAACCAGGGAGGGGATGGAAGGAAATGCAATCAATAAAATCTTTGTTATTCAATGAGTTATCCCTATGGGTATATGGATCTTAATACCCTTGGGAAAGTCTGGAAAACATTGTAGAGCACCTCAGAGTTCTTCTACCCAAGCTGCAAGGAAGCCAGGGTATTTATTTATTAGCTCCAGTCAAGCGTTGGATGAGGGATACTGGGGGTGGTGAGGGAAGAGCAGTAATTCCCTGGAACCTCAGGATGGTCCTTTCTGTAAGTTCCTGGCTTGAGAATCGTTCCTGCAAAAAATGCAAGTGTTGTTAGCTGGAGTCAGGCTGGAATATAGTTACACAGTAAAGGTTAGAGGATATGAGAAAACATAATCATATACTTCAGGTCTCCTGCCCAACCAGGGTGGTAATGGGAGACACAAAATTCTAGAACCACCCATGACTTGTCCAAAAAAAGAATGTTGACTCCCCTACAATCCACTGCTACTCTCTAGAAATATGTAATTATAAGTGTTCAAAATATTTAAAATTACAAGTACAATTTCTGAGATTATTTCTAATTCGTATTTCTGATATAAGCAATCTAGATTTAAAGCACTCCCAAATAAATTGAATAAATAAATGGGAAAAAACCTGTAAGACAAATTCTCATTTTCCTTGAGTCTGGGTATAAGCCTCTATTGGTATCTCCTATTACTCCTTCCGCTAGCTAACAATACATTTTTCACTATTTTGTCCTATTATTCCTATAATTTTGCATGCTATCAGTAAGTTTCATTAGATAAGACGTCTCATTTTGTTGTTGTTGTTGTTGTTAAGAAATATGTACTTTTCTCCTACCTACCACTAACATATTATCTCCCAAACTGGCCACCTAGTCCATTACCTACACAGTAGTAGACCTCTTTTTCTCTTCTGAAAATTTTATTGTACATCAACTATACTCCATTCTAGAAATAGTTCTATATGCTTAGCTACAAAACCAGAGCTTCTAGTTTCTTGGTTTAGTAAGTATGAGTATGACAGGGAAGGCTCTTATTTCCAGGGCAACTGAACTCAAGCAGCCAGAAAGAAAAAACACAGACTTTTATGTCTTTGATGGCTCCACGAGAAGATGGGGAAATGTCAGGAAGAAAATGCCAAGAATTAGAGGAGAGATATTTTAATAAAATACTGGAAAACACTAAAATTTGTTAATTAAAAAATCCTTAATACATTTAATGATTGAAGAGCTCTATAATACATTTTCCCACTCAGATAGGTTTTCTCCAATTTTAAGAAGGGGTACCATGGAATAGGAGAACACTGGTTCATGTTAAATGATTATAAAACCTCAAATAGGTTGGACCCAAATAGGACAACACTGACACACATTATAATTAAATTGTCAAAAGACAAAGAGGAAATTTTAATAGCCTCAAGAGAGAAGAGAAAAGTTACATACAACGGGACCCTCATAAGAGTATTGGTGGATTTCTCAACAGAAACTTTTCAGGCAAGGAGAAAATGCAATTTAAAATATTGAAAGAAATGCAGTATTTAAAATACTGAAAGAAGACTAGTATTTAAAATATTGACAGAAAATAACAGTCAACCAACAATTCTATACCCAGCAAAGCTGTCCTTCAGAAAGCAGAAAAGATAAAGAATTTTCCAAACCAAAAAAGAAGAAAAACAAAAACAAAAAACAAAAACCTGAGGGAGTTCATTACCACCAGACCTGCTTTACAAGAAATGCTAACGGGCATTCTTTGAGTGGAAGTAAAAGAACACTAACATAATAAAAAACAAAAAATGTATCATAAACTCACTTGTAATGGTAAATGTATCATCATAGTTAGATTCTGAAATATTAACATTGTGTTGTACACTTACAACTCTAGTTTTAAAAATTAAAAAATAACATAAAAACAGTCATAAATACAATGTGTTATTTCATGGTAAAAAATATATAAATTCTAATACCAATAATCTAAAATGTGAGAGAAAGAAGTAAAAGTATAAAGTATACATGTTAAAAGATTATAAAATAGCTGTTGTGTGTGAAAATATGTTCTTGACAAACATAATTATGAAACTCTTCTCATATTTTACACAGAATGTTAAGCTTTGGTTTTAAGTACTTTCTTTCATCTATTCTTGTACTACAAGGTATTTCAGGCTTGTATATTTCTTGCCCTAGTCATAGAATTGGTGATTTCTCCAAAGAGTCTTGGAAACTTCTATTTAAAAAAAAAACTATTATAAAACCAGATTTGAGCTATAACTGTATTCACTAATACTGGAGTGTTGCTGCTTCCAGAATTTGTTTTTTGTGTACAAACCTATGTATAAGGGCTGTCCAAAAAGTATCCAGCCATGCAGTATGAAAAACAGAGGCATTTATGGCTGGATTTATTTCCAAACAGCCCTCATATATACACATATCTATAAAGATTTCTGTTTGTAACCATTAGTACAAATATGAGGGTAGACAACTAATTTTGCAATCTCAGCTCAGGAAAAGTGCTATATACCTCACTGCTGAATATCACGACAGTCGCCTTTGAAGTACTCCCCTTGGGAAGCTATATACGGACGCCAGTGCCTAATCCATCCTTCAAAACAATTTTGCAACTCTTTTTCAACTCAATAAGGTGTACAAATAACTTGCCAAGGTTATGACACCTTGCTGAGTGGTCTGTACAGTTCTGCCAATATAAGCTCATGGTGGCAAGTTTGTGAACTTAATTGTCAGATTTTGGGCATGATGACAGCTCTGATGGTCATTTCAGAAAAAGGGTTCCAAAACTGCTCTGAAGGGTGCGGAGGTGATCATAGTGATATTTACCAACGAGGTACGTGGCACTTTCTCTAGGATAAGATTGCAAAATTAATTGTCTGACCTCATATGAACCTTATTGTACCCACACTGATATTTCTCACTCTTTTGTGTCATCGCACAAATCATTCTAGTTTCTTCTCCTTATTTATCTAAAATTTGCCACTCTAACAGTGAGAAACCTGGCTCTATCCTTTCTCAAACATTTACTTAATTGTTGAATTCCATTGCACATATATAATGGGATGAAAATTGTTTAACAATACCTCCATAGGTAAGTTTTAACAAATAAGACACAGTGTTTATGTTCATTTTCTTTTCCCTTTAATTAATCTTATATACTCGATTCATTTGCAAAGTTACTTGGGTCAGCTTTTTTCCCCTACTCCCCTCAGTGTGGTTGTTTCATGCATTTGTAACACAGGTAGATTCTTTTGTCATATTGTGTGTACTCTGGGATCCTTTAACTTCCTAAATGAATTTTTAAATTTGCATACTTTAAGGTTAACCCTTTATGCTGTAAAGTTCAATGATCTTTAAGTGATGTATAGTGACCTATATCTATCCTTACAGTATCTAAGAAAACAATTTGATCACCCTAATAAATCCCTTGAGTTTTAACCAACAACCTTCTTCCCAAGCCTCCAGTAATAACATATCATTTTAATGTAACTGTACTTTTGCATTTTTCAGAATGTCATATAATTTAAATTATACAGTATGTAGCCTTTATAGACTGGGAACCTTCAGTTATAAGCTTTGATTTTATAGTAATCTTGTACCTACGATTAATATAACTTTTTTCTGTATGCACAGATAATGTTTAGATTCTCTACTGATACTGACACATGTTAGATTGCCTGGAAGGAGTTATACCAGATAACAACAATACTGGGTAGATTAACAGCAGTTATTCTAAACTAGTGGGCTATCTCCCTTAGATTCTTCAGAGGACAAGGGTAAAAGGAGAATGAGTGAAACAAAGAGCGAAAGAAAGTCAGACAAATGACAGAGAGAGACAGAGAGAGAGCTAAAGGGCGGGGATGGGGTGGGGAGAGAAGGAGAAAGGGCAAGAGGGAGAGAGGGAGAGAGATTCAACTTAAAAAGTATTAAAAGAAAGCTGTGCTGCATAATCCAACCTCCCCAATGCTAACTAGTGTGCAGATTGTAGTGTTAGTGCATAAATGAAAATATCCACAGGTATAGTAGTATAATTACATGCTTATATGTTTAATTAAAATACTAGCAATGAGCTGTGACAGAACAATTATTTCAACTATATAGCTATCTGTAAGTAAATAGTAACACTGAACAGGAGGAAAAAAGGGGGAAGGAGGGGTGGAAATGTACTACCACTAGTGTGGGCTGACATTTTCTATAGGTAAAAATGGGATCATCCCAGGTAGGGTGATCTCTAATATCTATGTAATTATATTTGATTGGCTTTCATAATATCTCATCATTAGTGTCACTTCATAACAACCTTTAATAATCTTATGTTTGAGAATAGTAGCTTTTTTCCTTCTATTCCTGAAAACCATGCAAAAATAATGAAAGAAATGAGAAATAAAAAATTAATTCCATTTTGATAAACTAGGAGGCAGATAAAAATCACACACAGAAAAAAACCTTAGTGTAATGGGTACAAAAATCTAGTAAATATTGATTAGGAGTAGGGTAGGTGAAAGCAGAGAAAGAAAGCTATGGTTTCAGAACAAAGAAAAGGCCAGAAAGTATACTTTTTAAAGATGAAGAGCATAATCTATGGGGTAAAACTAAATTATTTCTGCAGGAAAAGAATACACAGATTGGCCACAGGAAATTTTTTAGAATGAGTTTTGTTTTAAGAAACAAAGATGGGGAATCATTTAGAAAAGGCATATCTGCAGGAAGCATTCCGTCTCTGAGAAGGTGAGGAAGATAAGAAATTTTGCATTGTTTAATGCCACACAGATCTCTAATTTCATTGGTGAGACAGTGAAAGTCAAAAGGACTCACATAGACAGGTCACCAGGTTGCTGAATGAAAGATCTTGGGACTTCTCAGGCTCCATAAACATATGAGCCAATTTCTTATAATAAACCGCATCCACATCTATATACATATATATTGGTTTTGTTTCTCCGAAGGATCTAGTCTAATGTATTTTTATGTTGAAAAATAAAATTTTAAACTATGAAGCCTATTTTAATTAGACTAATGGATTTTACGCTATAGACTATTAACATAATATTATCAGTTCTGATAGATCCTTGAAGAAATTATGCTTTAGAGATCTGAATCCTTCTGACATGACCCATAAATTTTATATATTTTTCTGTGTCTCATGAAAAACATACAAAGTTAACAAATTGTGACTAGAGGCAAAATATACTAAAATTTGCATTTACTTTCTAAGTAAAACAAATTATACACATTAATAAATGCAATACGAAATGCTACAGAATTCTTATGTCTCCCAAAGTGTTACAGCATACAGGCACTCCTCACTTAACCACCGAGTACTATTACTGTGACTAGGTCATTAAGCAAATTAGTCAATAAGGAAGGAGCTCAAAGACGGATGTTTTGTGGTGTGTCATGGTGCCGTAGGGTATGTATTTTACTATAGACACTACTTGATACTGCACTTATAAAAAATGTTTCGTGTAGTGAACATTAATGGACTATGGGAACAAAACAAAGACTGAGAAAGGGGATTCCTAAATCTCACACAGATTGAGAAAGGGGATTCCCTGCACTGGAGAACTGGTTGTAAGTCTGAGCAGTTGTTAAACAGGTAGGTCTTAAGTAAGAAATGGTTGTATTGCTATTTTACATTTTTCTTAAACATTAAACAAACAAAAAATAAACCCACAAACATACTTTCACGAAATAGATAAAAAATTATCAGATTGGTGTGGAACCACAAAAGACCTTGAATAGCCAAAGCAATACAACATAAAAAGAATCAGTCTGGAGGTATCATGTGCCCCGATTTCAATTTATACTACACAGCGTCAATAATCAAAATGCTTAGTATTGACAGAAAAAAAGAAACACAAACCAATGGAACAGAATAAAAACCGAGAAATAAATCTACAATTATATGGACAAATAATTTTTGATAAAGGAGTAAAAAGTATACAATGGAGTAAAGAAAGCCTCTTTAGTAGATGGTGCTGGGAAAAAAAGGAAAACAATATGCAAAAAAATGAATCTGAGATGTGAACTATCACTATATACTAAAATTAATTCAAAATGGATTAAAGACTTCCACATAAGACCCAAAACAATAAACTATACAGAAGAAAATATTGGTAATGAACTTACAAACCTTGGGCTCAAGGAGGACTTCATGAACCTGACCTCGAAGGCAAGGGAAGTAAAAGCATAAAGAAATGAATGGGACTATATCAAACTAAAAAGCTTTTGCACAGCAAAAGAAACCATCAACAAGGCAGAGAGACAGCCAACTGAATGGGAGAAAATATTTGCAAATAACGCATCAGATAAGGGTCTAATATCTAAAATATAAAAAAAGAACTTGTATGACTCAACAACGAAAAAAACAAATAACCCAATTTAAAAGTGGGCAGAGGACCAGAACACACATTTCACCCATAAAGACATACGAAGGCCAGCAGACATATGACAAAATGCTCATCCTCATTAGCTATCAGGGAAATGCAAATCAAAACCACAATGAGATACCACCTCACCCCTGTTAAAATGGCTGTTATTAACAAGACAAGGAATAACAAGTGCTGGAGAGGATGTGGAGAAAAAGGAACTCTGGTACACTGCTGGTGGGAGTGCAAACTGGTACAACCACTGTGGAAGGCAGTGTGGAGGTTCCTCAGAAAATTGGGAGTAGAGTTATGATGTGACCCACTATCCCCTTCTGAATATCTACCCCCAAAATTTGAAAACATTCATCGGCAAAAACTTATGTACCCAAATGTTTATGGCAGCGCTGATCACAGTGGCCAAAACATGAAACAACCGAAGTGCCCTGCGACAGACAACTGGATAAAGAAGCTGTGGTACATATACACAATGGAATATTACTCACCCATAAGAAAAGATGAAACACCACCATTTGTGACAAAATAGATGGATCTTGAGACCAACATGCTAACCCAAATAAGCCAGACAGAAAAAACCAAGAACCATATGACTTCATTCATATGTGGAATATAAAACTGAAAGCAACAGAGAAACAAAAATTCATGGACAGAGTCAATAGTTTACCTGAGAGTGGTTACCTGAGAGTATGGATGGAGGGAGTGGGAGAGGAGGGAAGGGGAGACAAATACGTGGTGATGGAAAGAGAACTGACTCTGGGTAGTGAACACATAACACAACACATAGACAATGCACTGTAGAATTGTATACCTGGAGCTTAAGTAATTTTTGCTAATCAATGTCCTTCCAATAAATTTAACAATAAAGAAAATGAACAGTCATTTACCCAAGCGGGGCTTCAATAAATTGATGGGATTCTAACTGGACCTTGGCACTGACTATAGTGTGTTCCTCAAGAATGGTATAAAATGGATTGGAGTATTTTTCTCCTTTCACATAACAATGATTTTCTATCCATAAAAATACTGAAAGCATTATTATATATGCTCAGTGTTTTGAAAAATGAAAATCCCCATTAAAGAGTAAACTGAGTAAGATCTGAGTATCTTTTGAAATGATTAGGATAAAACATGAGAGAATTCTTGAAGTTTTGCCAGATAATTCTCTCTCAGCATTCTGAACCTCTATCTTGTTATAAAAAGTTAGTTCATTAATTAGAAGCTACAAAAAAAATAAAAAGGAAGTCATCTCAATCCAGGAAAGAGTTCCAACAATATAATTATATTTTCTTTATTATGGAATAGTTCATCTAAATAATTTATTTAATTACTTATATTTTCGTAGGGGACAAAATACAGAATTAAAGGTTGGTAAGTTTTCTTAGGTAAAAGGAAGCTGAGGATTAGTGGGGAGTTAAGCTATTACCTGTGAAACTCTGATAGCTGGTCTACCTTAAATGATTATTTCTCAAGAATCTATACTTAAATGGGTTTTCCTAGAAAGGGGCTTTCTACAAGTGGTGACCCATGGATTCAATTTCCTTCTATATACGGGTTCCTATGTATTCAAGATAGTTTCCATTTTTGTCAAAGAAAAAGAAACGACCATGGAATTTCACATATAAGAGCCCACCCCGGAAGTGCAGCAAGTCGCTTTGCGCACATGCTATTGGCTGGAAATCAGTCACATAGCACAGCTAATTGCAAAGCAGGCTGAGGTGTGTAATCTAGAGGAAATAGGCTTGCTATTGGTAGCAGTTTCTTCCTCAGTCATTGAGGAACCATAGTAAGAATCAGTGGCCGTAAAGCGTGGAAGGGGCAGCATGAATGCTCTGGGTGTCATTAAGAGTTGGATAAAGGAAAACATGAGCTAAAAAGTAAAGCAGAGAAGCACAACTTCAAAACTTGGCCATAGAGACAGGCTGGAAAGCATGGATCCAATTACAAATGCATGTGGGAATCATTTCTTTCAATTCCCATCATAGCACATATATCAGGGCATGATATAGCACATCCTAAGTGCAAACATAAGCTTCCACACACTATAAGCTCTCCTAAAGTATGCTTTAATTTCTTCATGTAATTTTGAAAATTGCTGTGACTTGAAGTTATGTAGGTAAGTTTCATGGAAAGGTGATGAAAGTGTTGTTTTTAAGTTAATCTTGTCTATGATAATTCAGAGGTTTCCAGAAGAAAAGTCAGATGAATGTTTGAAAAAAGGAGGTCACTTTTGGAGAAAGTAGGAATCTTCTAGAAAAAAAGATTAAAGTGATTTTTATTAAAGAAATAGATATAAAAAATGTAGAACTAAACAGTCTTCTGAAAAAAAAATCTTAAGTGCAGTAGAAAAATATTATCAATGTTTTTTTCTAACTTTCATTTTATGCATGGTATGGCTAACCTTTCTCATCTTTCAAAGATTTAAATTAGTTGCATGATTTTAAAAAATATACTACCCCAAATATTCCAAAGAAAAGTCCCACTTTCATTATGATAAACTCTGATTAGGGGAGGGGAAATCAAAAGGAAAAAAATGAAGAGCATCTAATAATAATAATTAACAACTTAATCTGACAGAGGGCAATATTCTTTGACACAGAGGAGGATGCTTCATAATTAAAAGTCCAACCACTGTGCTGACAGGAATTAAATTTTTATGTTGCTATTTCTTTCCTTTTATTTATTAAAAACCATGAATACTAATGAGAAAATTCAACTCTTTATAAAACACCCCAAAATATAAGCTTAGCTCGCTAATTATATATAAACTCTGGAAGGTCTTGACAACTTATAAAAATAAAATTATGTTTCACTTTAAAATAAAATAGTTAAATTTAATGAAAATATAACTTACAAAGTTTTGCAGTAAAGTGACTGATACTGTTAGAATGAGTTTGTGAAACACCCAGGCATTTGTAAAGCCAAACAGGCCAATTCTTGCTTCAAAATTGAGGCATGGGCAATCACTAGGTTTATGGGGAAATAAAATATTGCCCATATATATGACCTGAGGTGAAACAGAAATGTGTTTCCCTGGAATACTGCATGTTTCACCTAACTTTATTGGTGGCTCTAAAACCACCCATAAGTCTGATAATATTTGATGGGAAACAGGAAGGGTACACAGCCTTTTTCCCATTCCCCTGTAGCTTCTTAGCTCAAAAGGGGAAGTTTGGGGTTTGTTTGTTTTTTTTTATTTTTTTAGACGCTCTGGCTGAGAGCACTTATGAGGAACTTTATTCCACTAGCTAGGTGAGTATCTAGAGACCAACTTTAGGGAGCCTGAGGGTGAGAAGTAGAAAGCAGTGGCCTACAGAAATCTTTTCCTTAAGAAAAGTCAAAATTGCCGCCCCCCCCACCCCACCCCCAGTGTTCCTGATCTCCCTTACTCTGAAGATGCCAAGAAGGAAAGATGACTTGACTTGCCTCTTTACAGGAAAGGTGGGAGAGCAGGAAAGCTTGTACTAAGTACCTAAACAAACATGCTGGCACCTGCCTGCTTCTATATTTGCAGCTTGTCAGGCCAAAATTGTCTCCCAACACCGGTTAGGATGTCACCACTTAGTGTACTCTGAAAATTGCATCTGAGCCTCAGGAAGCCAACAAAGATAAAAAGCAGTCAATAATCTGGGTGACCAGGTGATAATAAAGGGAGATCAATTAGAACACAAAATAGATCTTTTGGATGATAACTTTGATTTAAAAGTGGGGAAGGTGCTCTTAAAGACACTTAAGTATACCACTTCACACAAAATAAAAATAAAACCTTTCTAGATTTTAAAAGAGCACAATTCCCAGAAAATTCAATAAATTAAAGAACAACATAATAACTTGCTGGACAACCTGGATTATTGAGTGTAAAATAAACACTATAATTTATAGGAAAGAGAAAATTATTGATATAGCAAACAATAGAGGAAAGATAAATTATTGAGGGAATAAATTCAGGAGATGTGGCACATAAATAATAACAGGTTTGCAAGCTGGACAAGAGTCAGTAATGTATGCAAAAGTATGCTGAGCATCAAAATTAAGAAAAAATTTGAATGCATAATCAGTAAACTCAACAACAATTGTAAAGTGAACAGAAAGCAACAATGTAAAAATAAATATAAAACTCATAGCAAGGAAGAAGAGATAAAGCATATCAGTCATTACCCTAAAAGTGAAGAATTTGAATTGTTCAATTAAAAGGTAGAGATCAAATTATATTTTTAAAAAATGCACAGTTATTTGATATTTAAAAGAAACATTTAAAATAAGGGAATAAACAGAAAAGAAAAATAGAAAGTAGCATCAGACAAGGTGAAATTTGAGGTTTAAAAAACTGCAGATGAAAAAGAAGAATATTTAATAATAAAATTTCCAATTTATAAAAAACGATAACCCATTCACTTAAACTATGTACCAAATAGACAAATACATGAAAGAAAAGCTACCAAAAATGCAAAAAAATTATTTAAACCTTAATTAAAATTAAAGCAAGAAACTAATCTCTTTCTGTCTTTGACATATCTAATAGGCAAAAATTAATAAGAGTTGTTATGACCTGAATGTTTGTGTCCCCCCAAAATTCAAATGTTGAAATCCTAATGCCCTATATGATAGTATTAGGAGGTGAGGACTTTTAGGAGAGATTAGGTAGTGGGGCCAGAGCTCTCATGCATGAGATTAATGTCCTTATAAAAGAGGACAAGACAGCTCCCTCACCCCTTTCACCTTGAGAGGACACACGGAGAAGTTGTTAGTTGGAAACATGGAAGAGGACCCTTGCCTGATTATGCCAGCACTGTGATGTCAGACTTCCAACTTTCAGAATTGTGAGAAATAAATTTCTATTGTTTATAAGCTACCTAGTCTATCATATTTTGTTACAGCATCTGGAATGGACTAAGACAGAGGTGTCTAAGAAATGAGCTCAAGAAAACAATCATCTTGAACACATAACCAAATATCTACCCATGCACATATATTAAATCTTAGCATCCCTCAAATGGAGAATGAATATGTTTATTTATGCTCATGAAATACAAAAAAATGTAATTATTTTCTTGGGAACATAGAAAACTATAAAAATTAAAAAGTGAAAAATCATAGCTCTGGATCCTCTGATCAGAATTCAATAAAATTATGACTAAATAATAAAAATGTTACAAACCTTAATTCATTAGAATAAATAAATGGATCCTAGATAGACCATGGATCAAAGAGGAAATAAAGAAAACTTTAGAACAACTTGAAGTCATTGAAAAAAGAATACTTCATACTGAAAAACTATGGGACACAGTAAAAACTCTGCTTAAAAAATATATACTTAATTCTTTCAATATTAAAGAAGACTAAAAATGACAAAAAATAAATTTTACATAAAGTTAGAAAAAACTACAACAGAATTGAACAAAAATCAAATTAATAAAAATAAAAGCTGAAATTAATAAGCAGAAAATATGTAACCAAATTTAGTAGAAAGAATAAATTCAAAAGCTGATTCTTTGTAATAATGAATAAAGTTGTTAAACCTGCTGTTATTCCAAAAAAAAGAGGACAGGGAGTGAGGGAAAGAGGGAGTAGGGAGGGAGGAGGAAAAGAAAAAGAGAGAAAGGGAAACAGATACAAATTTAAGAGAAAAGGTGATACAAAAGTCATACTTGCAATTCTGTGGCAATGCATTTGAAAACTTAGAAAAACTAGATGATTTCCTTACAAAAATATAAATCACTAAAATTGAAAACCCCCAGAAATGGAAAACTTGAACAGATTGATTAACATAGAATTGTTCATTATTTCTGTTAAATTACAGAGAGCTTTTAACGAAAGAATGGTGGGGCAATCTCTGGCTTTGGGAATTTAGAGATGGCCTGTTACAGCAGTCTATCCCGTAAACAAATAGTATTCAGTGCAACTGAAAATGTGAAAACTACAAACCTCACGATTCTAGGCATAGCCAATAGCTGTAGCTCTTTGAGAGAAATCCTATTGAAGTGTGTAGTTAAACAAATGCAATGATACGTCCCAATTGGAATATTAATACCCAGGCCATAATTCTTATATATGTATTTTACTTGTGTTTATCAGAGATTAAGGGACTATTCAATTGTTAGTCCAACTCTCAATTGGTGTAATTTTAAAAGAATGTACTTCGGGGTTGGTGAGAAGGCATTTGCATCATCCTACGAAGCAGACTAATTAGGTTGTAGTGGGTCTATAAAAACATGTTAACATTTCTCTATGCTGTGCTCAGTTTTTAGCTGTATACAGCTGTAGGCCATCACTGAAGAAGATGAATATTACTATTCATTATTAAAATGGAATAATCAAGCACAGAATGCAAAAATTTAAACTCATATTACTAGATTGGCACCGCCTTCTGAAAAGTATTTTTAAGTCTGTATTTTTTCTTACTGAGAACCCAACTTTAATAGCTATTCAGTGTCTCGTCCAACTCACTGAGCAGTCATTACATTAACAGTAGTAGTTCAGCATTATAGCTGATAAAAGTATGTGGTTTTCACTACCTCTTTAATAATTCATCCTAAGCAAAAAATAAAATAAATTTTAAAATACACTCCACAAAGAATACAGCTTTCATATTCAGGGATATTAAAATGCAACAGTCTATGTTTTAATTTATTTGTTGTCAAATTCAATTTTGGTATATACTTGTTAATGCTTATCTCTACTATTTAAAATATATTCTATTTGTCACAATCATAAATATTTTTAAGTGCTACCCAGCTTGGCATTAATTTTTTTTGTAATATCTGTATCATAAAACATATACACCAAAACAAAATTTAAAGAGATGAAATAAAAATAAATAAACCCTGGCACTCAGGGCCTTGACTTGTTCATATACACCACTCTGAATTCCACATTGCTTGAAAATTGGGGAGGAAATAATTTCCCTTCTTGATTGAAAGTCTTTAGCACATCCGTAAAAAGAGTTCCCTAGACAAAGTTTTCTTGATGCAAATAAGCTAAGTTACATAGGTTTCCTAAGAAAATACCCTAGTTCTATCTAATGACTTAACTAAATATAAATAGTAAGAGAGTCATCCTCAAGCTAGTGTCTTAAAAAAAAATTAAATATATCTCCATGGAAAATACAGACTGGCTTAATTTCAGCCATCTTGCCACTTACTTCAGAGTGGGAAATCTCTGGATTGATAGAATAGGATTAGGGAATGTCAAACTCAGCAGGAGAAATTTTGCATACTCTAAATATAATTTCTTAACTGTATGTTAGGAACTTGAAATAGACCTAAATTAATAGTTACAAGCAAAGTACATTCCAGTGTAATGGAGTCAGGGCTTAAAATCATTTTAAAATTGTCTCTTTCCAGTTTATGACTTATTGACATGTTTTGCTCAAGTTTGGGTTATGCTAAACTGCCACAGGCTGTAGTGTTTTCCAGTAGGCAACTGAATATAAAGATCTGGATCAGGAAGAGAATTTGCACATATAAACTGGCCATTGTTGGCTTCTGTATAAAGGAGGCAGCAGAAGGGATACAGAGGGAAAATATTAATACTGAGAGCTCTGATGGCAAATGATAGTGTTATTTTTCTCCTTTCTACTTTACAGTACTGTCTACAATGATCAAGTCTTAAATATAAAATAAACTAGTATAAATCTTAAACTTTAAAAATTTGTTCTAAAATTATTGCACTTGATTTGAATTATCTAAGTTAATTTTAAACCTATTTACATTTCAAACATTTTCTGTTGGAAAAAATAATTGCACTTTTGTTAATGTGCCACCATTATTACACTTTTATTATTAAATAATATTTTGTTGCTTTTCTGGCTCACAAGTGGGAATTATTTTAATTACATAAGATTCTGAGCCTTGAAATTTTTACTTTGAAATATCTATATGTTCCATGTACTCTACTGAATTATTCAAATGTCTGAATCAACTATAAAGTTTTACAGTTAAAATCTACAGTATTGGCCACTTCCTATGCAAGAACTTTCTCATACAAAAGTAATTTTCTTTTTGTAGAATAAAAATTCTACTGTACTTAAAGATTAAAGAAAATTAATCTTACACAAATATGCAAAAACAGTATTGCCTCCAGTTTTAATAGAATTGCATTTAATCCCCTAGGTTAATATGTATGTATAGTTAATATACATGTACAGTTTTACATGATTAGTAAAAGTGATCTCTTTATGTTTCTTCACTTTTATTTTTTCTATAAAGATGATAAATCCTATTTTAGCTAATGAAATTTAGGTATGGCAATATGTCAAATATAATCATTTAATTAGTATTTATTTCACTTTTTAAATGATCCTATTGATCACTTCAGTGTACTATAAACTGTTAACAAAATTCATTATTAAGTTTTGATATTGATCTATGATCGAATCATTTTAATAAATGAAAACAATATTAATTTAGGAAGAGGAACAATTAAAGTACTTCATTATTTCCAAACAAATGACTAATACACAAAACAGTATTTCCCCCAAGTGCCCCTTTCAGAAAGAATTCATTTCTTAGTGTCACATTGTAATGTATAGATCATTTTCCATGGGGGTCTTTATTTTCCCATAGCTTGAATTTGACTTAATTGTAAATTAGCCTTTGAGAATATCTGTTATATTTTTCAACCCATGGTGACAGCCAATGTCCAAAATATTTGGAGGTAACTTTCTAATTACCCAAGAGTATGAAGGCCTAGTAATAAATCACTTTGCACTTATCCATTTATAAAGTAATAAAAGGCTTTCTGTATATTAGTAGGTGGAAATACAGTGGTTTTTTTTTTAAATTATTGTTAGTTTGCACAGTAGCAATGTGATGAACCAGATAGCAGTTAGATCAATCATTTACATGGTCATAAGCCAGCTGTATTTGCTGATCCATCTACTCTGGGCATTGCTTCTTTAGCCACATACATCAAGGATTGTTTGCCACATGAAATTCAGAACTTTGTCATTCTTTACAACGTACAGACCATTAATTTAAGAGTGGTTTTCCTTTTGCTTTATTTTTTTAAGTTTTACAGTGAAAGTATACTATTAATATTATTTGGACATAAAATATCCCATCTCAATGACCTAGTTCCTTAATGCACATGATGTATATCTCCTTGGAAGTTTAGCCCAGAAAGCATTGCCTTTAAATTGATTTATTTAAAAAAAACTTCGTCTTAATGTTCACAAAGAGTAATTTAAGGAAAATGTGAATTCTGTATGTTTTCTAGTTTAAAAATTTAGAATATTGTAATGGTACAATGAATAGAGTAACTACTGACATATTTTAGAAATTCAGACGAGCTCTTTAATCAACCAATGACACCTATTTTACAATTAAGCAGAACGTTTTGCTGGATCTTTATTTATTTATTTTTTTTTTTTAGTGTGGGTAGTTCCTTGGCTGGGAATCGAACCCAGGCTGCAGCACTGACAGCACTGAAGCCTAGCCACTACACCACCAGGGAACTTCCTGCTATTTTGTTTTAAAAATTAATTTAAAACATGGTATATGAAAGTACTATACTAGACATTTGAAGAATTTCTAAAAAATGAACTAGAAAGTACCCTCCTGGGATACAGCACACAACACTATAAGAAGAAGAATTTGGAGAGTTAACTAGACCTGAAAATTGGGGCTCCTCCATTTATTAGCTGTTTAACAGGGACAAGTTATTTATTATAATATTGCATCCACCATTCTATTATCTGTAAAATTACAGTAAAAATGTTTACTTTAAATATTTATGAGGTTTACTAAATGAGGTAATTCAAGTGCCTAATTATGATCTGACATATGATACATATTGAAAAAGCCTAAGAGTCTCCAGCATGACCAGCAGAGTCTGGGAGGCTGATGGCTAGGGAGAAGTGGGGAGAAAACTGTGGACCAGTTTATAATATCATGAGGGAATCATGTTGTTATCCACGTATGCTGAATTCTCTATTCTACTCTCTTGAAGGCCTTCCTCAATGCAGTGATAGTCAAAGGTTGGATAGCACAAGGCATGTAGAACCATAATTTCTCTTTGCTTTCATAACTGTCATTAAAAAAAATAATGTGTTGTCATATCCACAATATTCTTGAACATTCAAGCTTTTTCTATCTTTTTAATGTATTTAACCATCAAGTCCTTCCTGTATGATGTTTCTTTTATTGGAATAATATTCCTTCCATTCCTCCTCCAATGTAAAACTCACAATGCCAGTTGTTAATTCAACTCTGATTACTGTTTAACAATTTGCCTGTGCTTTTACCTATTAAATTGCATTAACATGAGGAAGAGAATCTATAACCAGGATTCGCAGGAATGCTGATTATAATGGTTATTCTTCACTGGACACTCTGCTATATTTGGTTGATTGCTATTTGGTTTTTACTCACCTTAACTTTATAGCTTCTTGAATATAAACATACTATTGTTTCCTTTGACTCAAGTCACCTTAATCTTCATTTCTCAAATGAACCAAGATGTGTTATTTTAAATCCATCAACTTAGAATTTATCACTTCTAATAACATATGAAACTTTTCTAAATAAAATATACATATATTTAAAAATATTTTCAAATATAATATACAATATCTTTTTAAATCACTGAAATACTATATTTACCTAATGCTAATTTTAATAAAATTTCTTCCTATGACACACTAAATTTATATTCTGATCATCTTGCTTTCACCTGTTATTTATATCTTGCAATATTTCTAACTCCCTGTGAAAACAACTACCTCTGTATGTCCCACAACTTTCTTTGCTATTAATAATCTCTATCAGGACATATCACCCATGGCAATGGAGTGAGGATAATTATTTAAACTGTAAAACACTATTATAATATTGTAAGTCATTCAAAATCTAATGATTATAGAACATCTTTTATATGCCCTACACTGTGCTATGTACTTGTAAAATAAACATAAAAATGTTATGATTGCTTTTTTTAAGGAGTTCACAGTTATTTTAAAAAGACAGAGAAGTAAATAATTATGGTAAGTTATGGTGGTTTTTAAAAGTACTAGGGGAATTCCAATGGGAAGCAATAAAATCTATCCAGAGGCAAAGAGAACTTCATAGAATTCAAAGGGACAGAGTAATAACTGATCTGGGTGGGCCTAGCCAGATTGAAAGGAAATTGTGCCTCTTACCATCCTCACAGTAACCCCATGACATAGGTGCAACTGAGAAACAGTTTAATTTTAAGTAACTTTACCAAGGTCTCATGCTTTGGACTTGCAGACAGGGAGAGGATGGGGAGAAACAGGACCTAATTGGTATGTAAACACTGGTGGCTCAAGATGCTGTCACCTATGATAGTAATGCTCATCAATGTAATGAAGAGAGCAACCAGTTGGGAAATAGTCTGGTGTCAATAAATGAAGTGAAGAAAGGGGAAAATACAGAATAAAAGTAGCAGGCTCAAATGTCTACACAAAACAATTATAATTAGAGGTTCCATAGCCTTTGGGTGCCTGGTACACTGCTGGGGGTTATGGATGACAGCCAGAGGTTGTAAGGATGGTGAAGTCAGTCACGAGTAAATATCACAGACACAAAGGTAAGCAACTCCTTTATATTAGTGTTTGACAGGCATCTTGACTCTTGAGCAGATCACTCTTTGTCCAAGATTGAATGGTGCTATTTGCTACTAGGCCACTATCCTCTATTCTACTGGATCTAGCTGTCCTTTGTGGACAGTTCCTGCCAATTCTCTTATCTGAGGGAGGGAATGTAGTTCTGCTCTGAGATATCTTCTCCAAATATTATCTATCAGAAGCAGCTCTTTGAATAGTCTAGCATGCCCACCTTCAGAATCTCTCTACAGGTGTGATGTTCCAGGGAGCTCTCAGCTAGCTTCCAAATGTCATGGTTACTCAAATCCATATTCCCAACCTTGTCACCACTTGAAGTATGCCATGTCTCTAGGCACAGTGACAATTCCCTTTTGTTACCCTCCCTAACTTCATTAAGATTGATGAGCAGACACTTGATTCACATCCATAAGCAAAAAAGTTTACCACTGTAAAACTAAAAATTACACCATTGCCTCCCTCTCCCTAATAATTAAAGAGTATGTCTCTGGAGGAATTTAACAATTCAATTACCTACTCTAAAGGCAAAATAAGCTTATAACTTTGAAAGCTGTAGTCTTTTAAACATGTAGTAAAAATATAAAATTTTGTCAGTTTGGGCACCACAAGACAGTACCAGAGTTTGAAGGTATTTGTGTTTAGTTCTCTAATTAATCCAATGTGAAACATTCCCACTCTTTTAGGCCCAAGAGTTCACTCACACACATTTTACTCTTCTTACAAAATTGGCCTAGATCTTTAGAGAGAAAAAAGTTTTAAAGTTCAAAAGTGAATAATTAGCAAAGTTGTTGTCTAAAAGTTATCTGAATATTTATATCTATAAGGAATGAATCTTAGTATTTACACAGTTATGCAAATTTTTTCACTGTTTTCATACCTAGAAATTAGTACATTTGACTGAAGAGCTGGTTATTATACAACTTATAATTTTCTATGGAAAAGATGGATCACAATGTTTCTTTAAATGATTCATCATCTGATGAATAATTGCATAAAGACAACTGTATCTAAAAACATTTTCCAATTTATTTTTAACATTTAAAATTACTGTGAAAATCTATGGGTATTTTAATAACCTATATAAGCTCCAGGTGTTTTTAAAGTATATCTTTCCATATGTTTTGATATAAACACTTTATAGCACAAATTTTTAAAAATTTTTATTGTATTGTGCCACAGGCAAGCAAAATCTTTTTGACCTTCCTACTTTTTTTAATAAGTCAAATATAGGTCAGATGTTCACAAAGACTAAACAACATGTATTGATGTGTTCAAAGAACTCCATATCAACAGCATGGCAATATGTATTAAAAACCTCCTTGCCTCTCATCTTCAATTCTCTCACAATTTGTAATTACTCAACTTCCTCAAACTATAAGACTATCTTTAATCAACTTTCTCTCTGAAACTCTCCCAAATACCCCATTCATGCAAGTTCATCTCTTCTATTTTCACCATGCAACTAGTGCCACTTTCATATCATATGTTTCAATGGAATTCTTGAATACATCCATAAATTGCTTCAGACCAAAATTCTGGGTGTCTATATGACCACCAATACTCCATTTCTTTTCACAGAGAAATGTGTTGAGACTACTGGAAAAAAGTTTTCTCACTGTTTTTCTATTGTGAAATTCCATTGGAGCAATTCCAGGGAATAAAAGTGCCTACCCCTGGATTATATAAATCAATAGATTGTCATACCTAAATCTTAGTGCTTGGTGGTGGGAAATGAACAGTATGTGTAGACATATGTATTCACAAACTTTCCCAGTGTCCCCAGAATCCTGATATATTCTTGAGCTAGGGTGGTAACATTCATTCAAACTGCTATTCCTTTAGTTCAAGTCCTAAAGAACAAAAATTGGATTGAGGAATTGCTCCCTTTCAAGCTAATCCACACTCTGCCTCCTGCAATTTATCAAAATTAACATTTAAGTGTTTTTACTAGTATTTGAATCTAACAGTGTCAGTGCCAAAGTCTGAATCCTAGGGCCCCATGCTTTCATGGTTTTTATCTCTAGAAACCCCACCATGTTCTTTAGGTAAAGAGCCATGAAAAAACACCTTGTACCTCTATTAAGGGGAGGGTCAAAATAACATTTTGAAATATGTCCAGAATATTCTACATAATACAGGCCTACTTTCCCAGGAAAAAACAAACAAAACAAAATAAAACAAACAACAACAATAACAACAACAAAACAATACCAGAGCCTTTAGAAGGGCAATTAGCCCACTCAAACAGCCTCTGGTTTTCATGTCTCACCTAAGTGGGGAAAAAACACACTTCTGAAGGTCACAGCCCAGGTTTTCAGACCCACTAAGAGATTAAGATACGATCGTAAGATTATACATTGCTTTCCTTTCCCCACACATTACCACAACATGACAGGATTCCTATAATAAGGGTGAATTATGTTTGAAATACCTGTAAGGCACAATCTATTTAATGTTTATTTCTTAGGGGACTCAAAAACAAAAGGGACAAACAAGGATAATGGAGTAATCCGAAGCCTCTACTACCTATGGCTACAGCAAACATTAAAGACAGTTTAACTCTGAGCCAGATTAACATAACATCTCACATAAGCTACTATTTGTCTAAGTTCCTATTACCTGATAGATCATGTCTAACTTTGAACAAAAAATTATAAGGGTGTTAAATGGTATAAAAAGAAACACAATCTGAAGATACAAAACCAGCATTAGAAGTTGACTTACATCTGACATCAATTTTGGAAATATCAGAACATTTAAAATATATATGATTAATATTTTATTTTCTAGTGGAAAAAGCAGACAACATGAAAGAAGAGATGGGTAATGTAAGCAAATAAAGGAAGACTCTAAGAAAAAATCAAAATGAAATGTTAGAATCAAAATACACTGTACCAAAAAGGAAGAATTCATTTGATAGCCACATTAGTAGATTAGACATGACTGAAAAAAGAATCATTAAACTTAAAGATATGTAATGATATATCAATAAAAACTTGCCAAAAGGAAATGCAAGGAGAAATAAATTTTAAAAATTAAATAGGGAAAAAAGTAGAAAATACATTTTACATATTAATATTTGAGAATTTTCTATAATTAATACCAGGCAACAAAATACAGGTCATGGTAAAAAGCTCAGAAAATACTGGAAAAAACAGATACTCCTCCCACCCTAAAAAGCCCTACACCAAAGTATACTATATTTAAAATTCGGAAAACCAAAAACAAGAAGAAAAATTATGAAAGAAGCCAGAAAGACCACAAATACCTTATTTATAGAGTAACAAGGACCAGAATTACATTAGATTTCTTGTCACAAAGTTTACAAGCAAGAAGGTAGTATAATGAAATACTTAAAGTGTTGAAATAAAAATAATGGACCAACACACAATTCTATATCCAGTGAAAGTATTCTTCAAAAGTGAAAGAAAAGACTTTCTCAAAAAACAAAACTGAAGCAATTTGTCTCCAGTAAACTCACCTACAATTAAAGGTTAAAAAAACATTCTTTGTATCTTGACTATTGTAAATAGTGCTGCAGTGAACATAGGGGTGCATATATCTTTTTGAATTACTCTTTTGGATTTCTTTAGAAAACTATCCAGAAGAAGAATTGTGGGGTTATGTGGTAGTTCTATTTTTAATTTTTTGAGGCACCTTTATATTGTTTCCATGGTGGCTACACCAATTTACAATCCCACCAACATTTCACAAGGGTTCCCTTTTCTCTACATCCTTCCCAACACTCATTTGTTGATTTATTGCTAGTGGTCATCCTGATAGGTGTGAGGTGCTATCTTACTGTGGTTTTCATTTGCATTTCACTGATGATTAGTGATGTTGAGCCTCTTTTCATTTGTCTATTCACCATCTTTATGTCCTATTTGGATAAAAATTTATTTAGGTCCTCTGCCCATTTTTTAATTTTATTGGACTGTTTCTTTGTTAGTTTGTTTTGGTGTTGAGTTGTATGAGTTCTTTATAAATTTTGGATATTAACCCCTTATCAGATGTATCATTGGCAAATACCTTCTGTCATTCAGTAGATTGACTTTCTGTTTTGTTGATGGTTTCTCTTGCTGTGCAAAAGCATTTTAGTTTGGTGTAGTCCCATTTGTATACTTATTATTATTTTTTTGTATTCCTTGCCCAAGGATATATGTTAGAATAAATATTACTAAGAGCAAATCAGAGAGTTTACTGCCCACATTTTCTTCTAGGAGTTTTATGATTTTAGGTCTTACCTTTAAGACTTTAATCTATTTTGAGTTTATTCTTGGATATGGTATAAGAAGGTGGTCTAGTTTCATTTTTTGCATGTATTTGTTCAGTTTTCCCAACACCATTTATTGAATAGACTCTCTTTGCCCCATTATATATTCTTGCCTGTCTTGTCATAAATTACTGACCATATAGGCATGGATTTATGTCTGGACTCTCCATTCTGTTCCATTCATCTACATGTTTGTTTTCTATGCCAGTAATCATGCTGTCTTGATTACTATAGCTTTGTAGTATAATTTGATATTAGGTATCACAATACCTTCATCTTTGTTCTTTTTTTCTCAAGACTACTGTGGCTATTTGGGGTCTAAAATGCTAAATTTTAGGATTATTTGGTCTAGTTCTGTGAAAATACCACTGGTAATTTGATAAGGATTGCATTAAATCTATAGATTGCTTTGGGTAGTATAGACATTTTAATGATGTCAATTCTTCTGATTCATAAACATGGTATATTCTTCCATTTGTTTTTATCTTCTTCAAACTCTTTCTTCAATGTCTTATGATGTTTTGAGTACAGCTCTTTTACCTCCCTGGTTAAATGTTTTCCTATTTATTTTTTGATACAGTTGTAAATGGGATTGTTTTCTTAATTTTTCTTTCTGATAATTTGTTATTGGTATATAATAAAGCAAAACTAGGCAAGACATCAGTTGTGGTTCACCAGTGGACTGCCAAGCAATTTTGGGGTGACTGCTTCAATTAAGAAAAAAGTGTCATTGTGGATGCCACCTTATGCCAGAACCCAGCAGCTGGCAGCTAAATGTAAAAGAAACACAATTATTAAATGCATACATACAGCTGCTAAAGACAGGAATTGGCTCTTCACAATTGGCGTGGCTATATGTACTTGAACAAATGAAAATAAATAGCTAGTAGACCATGACACTTGGAGAAAATTAGAAGTAGCTCTTGCCCTGAGAAAGTCTGCCCAGACCTGTAATAAAGCAATGCCTTTCTGAACATTAATTTAGTATTTTATTGCTTTACTAAATTCATATATCAGTTCTAAAATTTGTCTGGTGGAATATTTAAGGATCTCTACATATAGCATTATGTATCTTCAAATAATGACAGTTTTACTTCTTCCTTTCAAATCTGAATGCCTTTTATATCTTTTTCTTGTCTGACTGATGTAGCTATGGTTTCTAATATTATATTAAATATAAGTGATGAAAGTGGACATCCTTGTCTTGTTCCTTATCTTAAGGAAAACACTTTTAGCTTTTTACTGTTGAATATGATATTACCTATGAATCTGTCATATATGGCCTTTACTATGTTGAAATATGTTCCTTCTATTCCCACTTTGCTGAGTTTTTATCATAAATAGATACTGAATTTTGTTAAATGCTTTTTCTGTATCAATTTACACGATCATATGATTTTTAGCCTTCATTTTGTCTATATAGCATATCACATTAATTGATTTGTGAATTCTGAAACAAACTTGCATCCCAGGAGTAAATTCCACTTGATTATGGTGTATGGTCTTTTAATGTATTGCTGAATTCAATTTGTTATTACTTTGTTCAAGATTTTTATGTCTATGTTCATCAGAGATATCAGCCTATATTTTTTTTTTGTAATTTCTTTGTCTAGATTTGAAATCAGGGTAATGGTGGTCTTATAAAATAAGGTTGGGAGCCTTCTAATTTTTTGAATTTTTTGGAAGACCTTGAGAAGAACAGATGTTAATTATTCTTTAAATGTTTGGTAAAATTTACCTGTGAAGCCATCTGGTCCAGGAATTTTGTTTGTTGGGTATTTTAAAATTACTCTTTCAATTTCATTAGTAGTAATGGGTCAGTTTAGATCTTCTCTTCTTGATTCAGTCTTGAAAGACTGTTTCTAGGACTTTATCCATTTCTTCCAGATTGTTCAATTTTTTGTATTTCTCTAGTACCAGTTGTCACTTCTCCTCTTTCATTTATAATTTTATTTATTTGGGTACTCTCATTTTCTTCATGGACTCAGTAAGGTAAAATCAATATTTTATTTGTATTATTATTAACTGATCTAATAGATAACTGTTCATCCACAGTAAATATTAACAATGTACTGGGTGATTATAGCATGTGGTTAAATGAAATAAATGACAGTAATGTTATAAGGGACAGGAAGGAGAAATTGAAAACACTAAGTTATAAAATACTTGCAAAATCATTGAAGCAGATGTAGTGTTATTTTAAAGTATATTAGATTGATTATAAGTGTATGCTACAAGTTCTAAAGCAAATAAAGAAGTCTAATTAATATGCTAAGAGAGGACAGAAAATGTAATTTTATGAAATGTGCCGTTAAATCCGGAGAAGGCAGAAAAAGATGGTTAACAAAAAAGAAACAAAGAACAGATGTGAGGAATAGAATATATGCACAAATGTGGTTGGTATACATCCAACTGTAACAATAATCACTTTAAATGTGAATGGTCTAAATATACCAACTAACAGTCAGAGATTGTCAGAGTGAATTTAAAAGCAATATGTAAGTATATGTTTTCCATAGAAAAAGTACTTTAAATATAGAGACAGAGAGTTCTCCACTATTATAATTAGAGACTTCAACATTCCTCTTTCAGTTGTTGATAGATCCAGCACAAAGAAAATCAGTAAGACATAGTTGAATGAAAGAGTACCAGGATAGTCTAGAAGTGTGTTACAAAGCTAAATATAGTCCTATTATATAATCCAGTAATCACAATTCTAGGTGTTATATAAGCAAGTTGAGAATTTATGTCCATATAAAAACTGCACATGAATATTCATATCAGCTTGATTTATATTGCCAAAAAGTAAAAGCAACTAAAATGTCTTTCAATAGGTGAATGGATAAACAAGCTATAATACAAGCATGAAATGGAATATTATTCTATGAAAAGAAAGAAGTAAGCTATTAAGCCACGAAAAGACATGAAAGAAATTTAAATGCAATCTGAGTGAAAGAAACCAGTCTGAAAATCCCATATACTTTCTACTCCAATTATATGACATCATGCGAAAGGTAAAACAATACAGATAGTAAAAAGATCAGTGGTTTACATGAGTTCAGGAGAGGGGAACAGGATAAATAGAAAAGCACAGGTGATTTTTAAGACAAGGAAACAATTTGGTACGATATTGTTGTAATGAATACATGCCATTTGGCATTTGTCAAAATCCACTGAACTGTAAAGCACAAAGAATAAATGTTAGTTTATGCAAGTTTCAAATAATTGTTTAGGATGTTGGTGGAATCTCGGGAAAGCATGCAGACTGTGATGAGAATCTAACTCGACTACAAATATATGAAGTAACCTCATTAAAAGGAACGTGGTAGAGGCAATAAACTGAGTAACTTTAAAAATGAGTGGCATGTGTAAGACCAAAGGCAAAAAGAACTGCATATATGAGGTCTGACAATTAAGTTCCCAAATTCATCCTAGAAACAGTGCTATATACATCATTGGTCACTATGGTCACCTTTGTAGCACTTGCCTTGAGAAGTTAGGCACTGACACCAAAGCCTAGTCCACCTTTCAAAGCAATTTTGGAACTCTTTTTCTGAAATGGCCATCAGAACTGTTGTCATATGATTCTTGATGTCCTGAATGTTACCAAGTGTCTTCATTTTAATATTTCCTTTATCTTTGGGTCAAGAAAAAAGTTATTGGAACCAGATCACATGAGTTGGAAGGGTGTTCCAATACAGTTATTTACTTACTGGCTAAAATCTCCCTCATAGACAGCGCCTTGTGAGAGGGTATACTGTTATGATACAAGAGCCATGAGTTGTGGGTAAAAAGTTCAGGTCATTTTCATCTAACATTTTCACTCAGTCTTTTCAGCACTTTCAAATAGTAAATTTGGTCAACTGTCCAGCTGGTACAATTCATAATGAACAATCTCTCAGATTCGAAAAAGGTTATCAACATCGGTTTGACTCTAGATTTGGACTGATGGAAATTTTTTGGTCGTAGAGAATTGGCTGACTTCCACTGTGCACTTTGACATTTTGTTTCAGAGTTGTATTGGTACACCCATGTTTCATTACCAGTGATAACATGGCCCAAAACATCGTCTACACTCTCCAAAGGCCTTGGTGAAGTTTGACTCTCGTTCGCTTTTGTGAGCTCCTTCTGGATCATTTTTGCACATACCTTTCTCATGCCAAGATTTTCAGTTAAGATCTTCCTGTTTCTCTATTGATGTTTAGTCTACTATGATTCCCACAGACAGCTGACGATTTTGATATACAATTCCACAAATTTTTGCAATACTTTTATCAATTCTGCTTGTTACTGGCCACCCTGACCTCTCTTCATCAGTGACACTTTATCACTCCTCAGAAAAATGTTCAATCCATTTGTACACTGCTGTTTTCTTCATGGTTTCACATGTGTAAATATTTATTGATATATGTATATACATTGGTTAATATACATATACCTTTCATTGCTCTATTAGCTGAGGTGAGAGGACTTTAAAGAAATGACTCCCGATAGCAATAAGTGAACCTCATACCAAGATCTTGGTTTCTAATACCATTCTTTAATAAAAAGAACCAGAGATCCTTGGAGAATTGGATGATTCTAGGAGTAGGGCAGGAAGTATTCAAGATGAGCTTTGAGCATCTCATAGCACTGTAAAATAATGAAACAAGCAGGTACTCCAAAACACACACAAATAATGAGACATGTTAAAGGGGCATTAAAAGACTTCCAATACCTAAAGATGGTAACAAAATAAAGTAGGCATTATAATCCTAAACACAGAATAAATATATATGAATCCATACTGATGTATGTAACTGATTAAATAAGTAATAAATTAAAAGAGACAAATCTTCATGCAGAAGAATTTCAAATAAAATATATAGATACTTCATCCTATAGGTGACTTGCTCCTGAAGAGTGCAGTATGGAAAGGAGGAAATACAAATGTAATTTAACAATGGAGATATTTGACAAATACTTTATCCAGGTGACTGAGGTTGATGTCAAGAGTCATAACTCATGACAATAGTACACACCCTTGACATAATGTGATAAAAATGGCATCTTACTTCTGTGGTCTTGCTTTCCAAAAATCTATAACCACACTCTAACTATATAACAAAGCATCAAACAGAGTCCAGTAAAATTATGTACTACTACATACTTGATCCATACTCCTCAAAAACAAGAAAAGTATGAACTGTCACACCCAAGAAGAATCTAAAAAAAAATTATGATTAAATATAATGTGATATTATGGACAGAATTTTAGAATAATGAAAAAACATTAGGTAAAATTAAGGAAATCTAAAACAACTATAGACTTCACTTAAAAATAATTTATCTGGGGAGTTCCCTGATGGTGTAGTGGCTTAAGGCTTCAGCACAGGCACTGTCAGCACTGCAGCCTGGGTTCGATTCCCAGACAGAGAGCTACCCACATACCAAAAAGCAAAAAAAAAATATAATAATTTATCAATATTGGTTTATTGTTACAAATGTAACATATTAACATAAAATATTAATAATAGTGGAGACTGTGACAGGGTGATATATGGAAACTCTAGTTTTTTTGTATGTATTAAACTATTCTAAACAATAGACCCTATTAATAACAAAGCAAGCAAATGAGGAATAACTCAAGATAGTGTAAAGATGAATATTTTTTTCTGACAATTTAAATAACAGTGCATTTAGTGGTGCCCTTTAATATAACAATAGAGGCCTAAAAATGTAATATATAATTAAATTCATGATGTTAGGCCAAATCAGCCTTAACACAAAGATTCTGAATGTGTACTCACATAACAAAGAGAAATTGAATTAACTGAAATTATGCTTTATGGTCAAGAATATAGCTTAATTGCATTGCATTAAAAAATTCAGTAGTTGGAAAATCACCTGGAACAATCTAAAACAATCTAGATAAATCATGTTATAGAATATAGTTAAACTTTAAAGAGGCAATTTTATGATTCAATGAGGGCATCTAATATGTGTATGCAAATTATGTAAGGAAATACAGTACTTGAAATAATTTCTTTCATATATTACATTAAGATAAGAGATTATGAATATTACCATATTAACCACTTAAGGGATTTATATCATGGAACATAAGCAAATTTCAGAATTAAAATCAAACTAAGACTTCAGCAGCCATATGTAGTAAATTTGATGAGTTCATGTCAAAGCACTCTGAATTCTAATGTTGATTCAAATGTTACAACAACTACTGCTGCTTAACAAGCAAATAATATATTTGTTTTAATAAAATAACATTTTAAAATACTTTAAATTTAATAAACTTATAACCAATGAGGTTTTAACTCTCAAATAAACCTTTTCAGAGTGAAGTCTTCATTACGCTACCAAAGGTGTTCATTGTACTGTCTCTCACTCAAAAGCAAAATTTCAGCATGCAGCCATGAACAAAAGTGCCTTTGAGGGAGTTTTGGGTCCCAGCATCATGGGCCAAGGCACCCATATGCCAAGGGAACCACCACTGCATTGGGAAAGCAGACAGAACACAATCCTGGCTATGAACACTTCAGTAGCCTATGAATCAACTCCAGACACTCCAAACTGGTGTCTGGGAGCCCATGGAGAACACCAACTTAGAAAATGAGCCAGAGTCTTCATGACTAAATGTGAACCTTAATATGAAAATACAATGAAAAAAATGCTTAATTTGGTTAAATTCTACTCAACATGTGGAACTCTTCTTGTCTTTATATGTCAGAATGTCTCCATATAGAAACACATATTTCTGTGCACAATAAAAGAAAAAATAAGATAGCTCTTTGTCAGAAGTGTATGTTGATTAAAAACACTCAATCTTTCTATATTCAGTCTTTTTATTGTCTGGCAAACTAACATTTAAGTGTCTTCCTTTAATCATCCTTTACTATAGAACTGTATTTATTTCCAGTGCTAAATCCCCATTCTGGATGTGCTAATAAGGAAATATGTTACTAAATGAAATAGACTTTCTCTACTTTGTATTTTATTACCCTAAACATTGGAGCAAAATTTTGTAAGACACCATCCACTACCATGCACGTCTCTGCTCGGGCACCTACAAGAATAGTTGGCATTCTTTAATTCCCCATGCTAATGACTGAAATGGTATTAACAAAAATCTAGCAGGTTTGGAAGATTTTCCTCACCCATTTGGCTGTGTCCTAAAGGACTTAGCCTATTGTGGCAAAGATGTCTAGATTTGTTTTGGCGTGAATTTTTATTTTCTATTGCCATCTGTTCTCTTGTTGTCTACCCATGTAGAGGTGGCAGATGCTCTGGGCCTGCCTTCCCAGTCCTCTGTGTATTTTTTCCCTAAAACTAAGTTGGATCTTTCTTTTTTTTCTTGGCTGCAAATGCTTCTTGAAACATTCTCAGAGGCTTTACCTTACCAATAATTTGGATATCCTTCCGAACTACTTGACAATTATTTAATTAGTTCCAATTAATTTCTCTGATTTCAGAACCACAATGTGTTGATTTTTTTAAAACACAGCACGTGATAAATTTCATTTATTTTTTAATAATACATTCCAAATCTTCAACCATAACTTTTTTTAGTACTTTCATTTTGGCTAAAATCAGATACAAATTTCAATATATTGGCATGTCAGGATAATTAGTCAAACATTTCACTACATACATGTAGGACCAATTACATATGTCATAAGGCCTTCTATGCAGAATGAACATGCTAGGCCCCTTTTGGAAAGTGTATAAAGAATAATGCTCTGCTGACATTAATGCATTAAAACAAAACACGTGTCTCCTGTAAGTACAGAGAGCCCTGAATGCCCATGAAGCCAGCCCTGACAATACATTATTTTATGACTAAAGTTCTCATATTAGAAATAATAAGTAATTGAATTTTTAATACTTGTCATTTATGATGATATTCCAATATGACATCAGAAATATGTTAAATCTTTTTCTATAACTTATTCCTCAATTATTCCCCTGATTTTCCTCATTTAAATTTTTTCGGCTAAAACAATGTTATTTGACTTATTGTATCATTGTGGAATTCCTTATTTCATATTCCTGGTGGTTATGACGAGATGTGGAGACAGACTGAGCGGGTGTGAATCCTGGCCCCACTCAAAATGGCTACATGACCCTTGCAGGGCACTTCTCAAAGTTTCCATCCATTTCCTTATCCATAAAATGTGGATGGGAACTGTATGCACCTCCAGGTTTTGTTTTATTTTTTCATTTGCTAATGGAGAGTCAGCAAGTTAAAGTAGCAACAACCCTAGGATCATGTCTAATCTATAATCACTTTAAATATTAGCTGTTTATTTAAATTAAGTTCTTACTTTTTTAGTAACCACTTGCCTGTAATTCCTGGTCCTGACTTCATCACCCATTATTAACTCTTACCATAAGTACATCTCCTACATTTGTTCCTTCTTTTTTCTCTGCACTTATTCTATCATATCATCTGGTACAGATATTTTATTCTCTTCCTGCATATTACATATGCTCTTTACTCAAGAGTTTTCAAGTCTCAAAACTCTTCTTAAATTGTTGTATCTGTAACCTTTCTGGAGCCACCCTGAGATCCTGAAGATGGCAATAATAAATTTGGTTTTCATGATCACTTGAATCTTATAATCTTGTCCTTCATTGTCTCTCAGATGTGATGTCTCTCTTCTTTCTACATCTTATGGCTTTATTTTTTCTAATTTAGGCTATGCCTATTGAGCTATGCATGAACACAAAAGACAACTAAATATACAGAACTCTAGCTTACAGTGATTGTCAACACCCTTAAAGTAACTCTCCATCTTCACAAGGAATTGAAGTAAATATCTACTATTTGCCTCATCATTCATAGATATTCATGCCTCCATGCATCACTGGGTTCTTTCATTCTTATTCTGAGTGATTCCATCCCTAATTGTATTCAAACTTCATTACTCTCCACCCTCCTAAGTGTTTTCAATATGTCCTCTAGAGCACCCAATTGGTGATTAGAAGAATCCTCTCCTCTATACTCTCAGTTTCTTTATAAGTATTAGTTTGATGTGCTTTGGGAGGGGTTATTGCTCTCATTAGTTTTGGAGCCAATTTTACCTAATAAGTAACACATATTCTTACTAATAAATATGCAACCTATTCTTGAATCCTTCACCCATGCTTGGGTCCACAGAGTTCCAAGTTTAGACTTCCTACTAGATTTTGTTAAAGTTTCCACACAGTTGGGCGAGTTAAGGACAATTAAGAGGAAGTTGGTTTAATTTTAAGCGATTGGAAGGATAGTATTGGCACCTGAGATGAGAAATGTGATATATACAGTTTTGGAGGGTTGAAAATGAGCAATTCAGGTTCCAGGAATACAGCTTCTGAATTATTCTCCTGTTTCTTTCTTCAAAAACACAATCTCATTCATTTATCTTTAGGTGTTTATTTTTTTCATTTCTACTTCCCTTCTGGTAACTGCTGCTAATTCACCAAAACTTTTAGTCATAAGTCACACTGTCTTTCTTTCTCTAAATTTATCATCTTTTGCAACTTAACATGAGCATGATGACATATGCACTTCTATGGTTTCTCATTTTTTTTTATCTGTTTACATATCTACCTGTTCTTTCCATATCTTCTTCCCAGTCTCATTATCCAAAATCAGATGATGGGATCCCTAGTTTCTACTAACCTTAGCATATTCTTCCAGTTCTCTTAATCAAATACTTTAAAGATTATTTTACTTAATCAAGGCCTCTAATCCACTCATACCAGTTATTATTTATCACTCATAATCTACTTTAACTCCCCTATTTACACAGATTGAAGGCGATTTCATCGTATTTACTTTCTTGCAAGCACACTCAACTCTCTTACCCCTCCTCTGCTTACTACAGTAGTAAGAGTTGAGTAAGGTTTATCTTCATATTTATATTTTCATGTCTCAAATGCCCACATAATACTGCTCAGAAATCTTATTATATATCCCTAGAAAGTATTCTTTTCTACATTCCCAATTCAATATATAGCTTTGTATCACTTCACAGATCATCCTCATATCCTATATCCAGTTCTTAGCTGTTGAGTTTGTCTTTCACTTTGTAGAAAAACTTCAGTGAAACAAGAATTCCTATATCCTTCCATGACTAAATTTATATATCTACCAGCTTTTACAAACAAATATTCTGTCTTCCTTTCTTTTTTTTCTTTCTACTGTTTATAGTAGAAGACAAGTTCTTTCATCAAAAAATGTTAATCACAAAAACAGGTGCTCTGGACTCATCACTCTCACTGTTTTAAGGGCATTACTTCCTAGTTACTTCCTTTTCCTGCAGGGCCATCACTCACTTTATCTCAGTGGGTCATCTCAAACCATAAAAACTCATTATAACATTTCCTATCTCAATTTTAAAAATGATTCTCTTGTTCCTCTACCCTTTCTAGATACCATACATTCCTGTCTTCCTTTTCATAAAACCCTCATCAACACTTGCTGAATTATTCCTCAACTCACTTCAATCTGACCTCTGACCCAATCACACACTGAAACTGATCTTAACAAGATTCTTATCAATGACATCAGTGTAGCCAAATTCAGTGAACATTTTTCTGTTTTTATCATTAATATTTAGCCACATAGACTATGCTTTATTCATTAAATACCCCTTTTCTCATAGCTTTTGTGATATCAATTTTTCCTGTATTCTTTCTTCTTCTTGCTGCGTTCCTTCAGTTATCTTGGCATCCTTCCCCGCACCCCCAACACTCCTTATGATCCAGGAGCCAGCCCATAGCCATCTACATTCGCCCCTTAAGTGATCTTATTTAATCTCTTGACTTTAATAGCCATCTTTATTTTTATGATTTTCCAAATCTCTATCTCCAGCATTGGCTCCTCAATTAAGCTTCAAACATATTTATCCACCATCCTACTTAATATGTATTCAAAGATGTAATTATCATTCCATCTTTAGTACATGCAAAATTTAACTTTTGATCTCTCTCTCCCGTGTTATTAATTTCAGTAGATAACAGCAGCCAAAACTTAAGAGTATTCCTTTATAATATTCTTTTTTTCTGTTCCATATGCAATCCATCAACAAGACCCCAAAACATATACAGTTGTCCAAAATATATTTTGTGAGTTCTCATCCAAAATATTTTAAATTTATTTCCCTCTATTTCCACTGCCACCACACTATTTCAAGCAAGCATTGTAAATTATGTTTTATCCATCATCCTGTACCTGTCTCCTAGACTGTAAGTTCTGTTAAGGTTGTATGTCCTTACTTTTCTATCCTTCAGCACTTATAAGAGTGCTGGGCATATTCCAAGCACTAAATAAACCGGGAAGCAATGAACGATCTTATTTCCTCTCCATTATTTTCCTTTTCCTAATTTAATATCATGTCTATTTCTTGTTTTCTTCTTAAATCTCTATTTCTTTTTGCATTAATTGTTTGCGTCTCTTCCTCTACCTATATTTGGGTAACTGAGAATTCTTACTTTTCTAAATAAAATACTTTATTGCTTCTTGCTGTTTAGTTAAAATCAAGTGTAAATAAAATATTTTGTTTCAAAACATTTTAATAGTCTTTAGCTTTTTCAGATAATGCACACAGGGGAAAATATTCACAGCAGAGATCAACATTATTAATTTGATGTCTATACTTTTAGACTTTCTTCTTCTACCATGTGTGGAGTTTGTCCCCAAACATCCAAACAATTTCTTTACACCAACTGAGTATCCTGCAGTTCAACTAAATTCTGATATTATCTATCTGGAGATAGCATGATATGCCACAGGTTAAGTGATCTATCCTACAAGACTGCCCCTTTCCCTTCAGATTCCAATTGTAAGTCCAGGTTGTTACCTGTGTTTCTGACCAATGTGCTATGGATCAAGGGTTCCAAAGACCCCTGTTTGGGTTTAATTCATTTTCTAGAGTGGCTTACAGAACTCAAAGAAACATTTTACTTACCAGATTACAGCCATTTTATAAAAGGATATAACTCAGAAACAGTCCGTTAAAGGAGATGCATAAGCCAAAGTATGGGGAAAGGACAGAGTACCCTCAAATCTCCATGTGTTCACTGATCTGGAAGCTCTCCTAACTGCATCCTAGGAGTTTTTCTGAAGGCTTTGTTACACATGCATGATTAACTGAATCATTGGCCACCGGCAACCGATTCAACCTGCAATCTCTCCCCTCCCCAGAGGTGTGGTAGAGATGTTCCAACCCTCTCATCACATGGTCATTTCTCTGGGTAACAACCCTCTTTCTTAGGTGCTTTGCAAATGTCACCTCATTAATATAAATTAAGGTGTGGTGAAAGGGTTTTGCTATGAATATCAAGACACCTTTCTAGCTCTTACCACTTAAAAAAGCTATTAATTTTTTAAAAAATAGTATGTTCTATGTTACTGCATGCACTGTTGTCCCTCATTAATTCTGATAGATTTTAGTTGATAACTTTGATTATCCTAATCATATCATCTGCTAAAAAGGTCAATTTAAGCCTTCTAAGACTACTTACTTACTAATTAGCTCTTCTCATGATATGCAGTTTCCATGGGAAATTTCTTTCATTCACCTGCTATGTCAATCTGTTTGGGTTGCCATATCAAAATCCCAAGACTGGGGGTCTTAAACAACAGAAATTTATTTTTACAGTTCTGGAAGATGGAAAATAAATTCAAGATCAAGGTTCTGGTCATTCAATTTCTAGTAAGAGCTCTCTTCCCGGCTTGCAGATGGTTGCCTTCTTACTATTAATATGTCCTTACATGGCCTTTCCACTGTGAGTAAATGCATAATGAGAGCAAGAGTTCTGTTCTCTCTTCAAACAAGGACACTAATCCTATTGGATCAGGGTCCCACCTTTATGACCTCATTTAACCTCCATTACTTCCTTGTAGCCCCCTATTTCCAAGTATAGTTACAATGAAGATTAGGAATTAAAAATATGAATTTGGGGGGAATTGAATAATTAAGTCCTAAGCACATGCCTTAGAATACAAGTGTTGGACTTAAAGTATTACCTGTTAACTTTCCATTCTTCAGAGATCCATTCCATCCTTTTTTCTAAACTTCAGATACATATTTCCAGCTTCCAATTAAATAATGAATTTAAATTTATCTTTGCTCACCTACCCCAATATACTAGAGCAATGGTTTTGTTTAATTTCTCTGTCATCCTCATCCCCCTCAATTTTCAAATCCATGCCTCCCACGGGTTCACTGTGCCTGACTTCATTTGGATTCTCATTATGTTTTCCTATTTGGAAAAAGTTGTCTTGTTCTATTTCAAATTTCTCCTAGCTCCCTTTTTTTTTAAGGGACTGAATTAGTTTTCATTAAGATTTTAAATATGACCATCAAAAGGGCTTCACCTGTGTAATCAATGCTATGGTGTATAACTGAGAAAGTTTAATTCCAGTATTAACCAGAAACTATAATTACCAGGTTATTTTTTAAATCTTCTTGGGAAGTTTTCAATGTCTTATAGTACCTGTTCTGGGTATCTAATGCATGTGACTCCAATTAAAAAAAAAAAACAACAACAAAGCAAAATAAAGCAAAACACCAATCAAAGAACTAGGTTATAGGTTTTGCTCAATCACTAAATATATTGTCACCCTCTTTCAGACACTCCACCTCCTTGGGGATATATATTATTTTTTACCAACTTAGGTATAGGACTAGATAATTTATTTCTAGTGCTACTGATAATGAGTTTCTGAGTCTCTGTATTTATTAATATTATAAGCCAATGTGACATCCTCAGATATGCTAATAAAGTCTAATTTATATGAAATAAAAATACATAAAACTGGCTGTCAGCATGTGAAACTACTGTATAGTTCAGGTTTCTGAGACTTTCTGCTTACTGACTTAGCTTTGAAGCAACAACAAAACCACAAGCAAAAACAAACAAACAAAACAGGAAACCTCAAAAAGTGAACACTTCCTTTAACAGTGAAATAACATCTCCTACAGCACTCAGTACGAAGATTAGGGAGAAAACAAACAAAGACCCTAATTTCACCCCAATACAGTATAATTCACCACTTGATTGCCAGAAAAAAAAATTTTTAATGTTTATTGATTTGCAACATCTAATACAGTCAGTTTCTGAGTCAGAAAGCCAAAAAGCAGGATGAAATTTGATTATTTTAAAGAGATAAAATTGAAACTAGGTTCCCATAAGATGTATTACCAGAGACAACTAGAAAGACCCAATTTTTCCACTTGTGTGACATTTTTGGTATACGTTGTTTTCTCCACTGATTGCCTCCCCTACTCCCGAACTCATTTCTGTCTTAAAATGTTAACTGGAGACTCTGGATACACCAAGACATAGTAACCCCATTCCTTCTATGTTCTCCCTCTTATCTCAAATAGTCTGGACTAAACACAACAAACAAACATAGGAAGTCTCTGAAATGTGGAAAGAAGAATGCGGTCTACCTAGGAACTTCAGGATTTGCACACTTGGTGAGTTTTCTGGATTTACTTATTGACACCCATAGGACTCAGACTAGGCATTGCAGAAGCCTCCGATCAGGAACGGCTAAGAAGTGAATAAACAAAAAAACGACAAGAGTTTGTTCCTCCAAGCCAAACACTTGAAACATGATGACCTCAAAAGAAATAAACTTTTTGGCAATTTCTGTTCTATTCCAGCCAAATATAAGCAGAAAGAAATAATGAGGGCTCTTTGGAAGTATCCAGCAGGTAATATGAAAACTAGAGGCATTTACGGCTGGATTTTTTCCTGAGAGCCTATGTATACCTCCACGTCTTAATAAGGTGCTGGGAGGTGGGATAGTAAGCACCCATTTTCCCCTCCTTTGATATCAGTGGGACTTAAGAGGGAGCTGAGTTTCCATCTTCAAAGAGGGTAACAAGGTTGCAAGTTCTCTGTCCACCTTCACCCAGAAAAAGTGAGCAAGGCTGAGTGTGAAGTTGAACTTCCATCCCACTCACCTCAAACAGGTAGTGTGAATTAATGTGCCCCTTCAGTCTGGGTGGTATGGACAAGACAAGTGAACTTATGTGAATGTGGTCTCTCTCTCTCTCAAGATATCGGATAACCAAGACACTTACTAAGTGACCAATGAGTAGTAGTGTACACAGCAAAGACACAATGGACAAAGGAGATGGAGTGAGATTTTATCACACTACTCAGAATGGTATGCAATTTAAAACTTACGAATTGTGCATTTGTGGAATTTTCCATTTAATATTTTCAGATCATGGCTGACCACAGGTAACTGAAACTATGAAAAGTGAAACCATGAATGGGGGGGGGGGACTACTGTACACATACAAATAAATAGGATCCAGTGTCCTATAATGTGTAAAATATCCAGGATACAATGGAAAGTTATTCATTATATGAGGAGTCAGAAAAACTACAAAATGAATGAGAAAGACAATCAACAAACACCAACTAGATGTCTTTGAATGAGTGAATGGTTAAACAAATTATTACATCCCATATGATGGAAACACTGCTCAGTAATAAAAAGACATGAACTAAGATGCCACAACTTAAAAATTTCCCAGGGATTATGCTGACTAAAAAAGCCAGTCCCAAAAGGTCACAAACTTTGGTTCTATTTATATGACATTCTTGAAATGGCAAAATTATAGAAATAAAGAACAGATCAGTGATAGTCAAGGGACAGTGATGGGAAATAGGGAAGGACATATGGGTATAACTATAAAATGGCAACATTAAATAGCCTTCTTGCCCTTAAAAGCTCTAGATAAAGCTTCAGCACTATGCTTAGGAGCCAATTTTAAATGGCAAAATTATCAAGAAAAAAGCACAGGAATGCAAAAAGTATGGCACTGGAGACTATGAAAAGGACACTTGTTTAAAGTGTGAGCAATGTAATAGGAAAGCCTCACCCTATTGGGCCTCAGCTGGGAAAATGTACATCAGGCAACTCAAACTTTTTGTCACCTTGTGCTTGTTCATAAACAGCAAAAGCAACCTGAGTATAATTTTTTGTAGGCAGATGAATTCTCAAATACGAATTCTGTAAATAATGACAATTTACTGTAAATTCTTAAAATATTTCTCTCTCTGGGTTTGGGAAAACTATGTGAGGTTAGTAACACAGTCTAGAAAAAGAGGTGAAATCATATTCCCAGCCAATATTTATTAAAAGATTACCACTTTTATCAAAGCTACTCAAGCTCTTTATGTCATCCCAGTATTGCCTTGTGAATATAAATATACATCCTTCAGCTTTTTACATTTCACCATGTCATTTTTTTCACTTGACTATGTGCCTTTGTGAATGGTTTATACATTTTTCAATATTCTGATATATCATATTTTCTATTTATTAAGACTGCCATTTTATGCTACCAAATCATTAAAATTTACTTAAACTGAGAAGGTTTTGTTCTCTATACAAGACAGTTGCAAGGATGCATTTTATGGAACAAATAATGAACAAAAAAGATTCTTTTACACAGCATGAAAACAGTCAAGCAAAAAGAAACTATATACCCTTTAGTATGTGGTATTGGCATGCAGCAAAATACTCAGTTTTTAGCTTTGTCAAGAGAAAGGGCAACAATAAAAGATGGCATTATAGTAACACCATAACTGTTTTTTCTTCCCCTTGAATTTTCCTGATTGCTTAAGATAAATAAGAACAATGTGATTGTTAACCCTCCTAGTTTTTTATATACGTGTTTCTTTCTAAAGTAAACTGTCCCTTTCTTACTCCTCTGTGAGATTTTTACAGTAGTCGTTCACAGTGAACCTGGAGACACCTATATAACATCGAGCCCACTCCTACCTCATTCTGTAGTAGTATGGTATAGAGATTGACTTCCTAAAAGGGTGGCTCTGGGTAGTCTAAGCCAGTTGGCTGCACATTGGAATTATCCATAGAGCTTTAAAACATAATGCCTGGGTTTTAATCCAGAGATTCTGATTTAATTGGCCTGAGGTAGAGCCCAGGCTTTAAAAATTCCCCAGGTGACACTAAACTGCATCCAAAGTTGAGAAACACTGGCTTTATTAAACCACGCATGCTATTTCAGCTCCCTTAACATTGACTGATTCAGAACAATAAACAAAAATAATCAAAACATGATATTTGTATCAGTTGTGTTTACTGTCAACTGTCAACTTAAAGGCAGTCTGGAAATAGACTGAACAGACATAGCAAGGCAGCTCTATAAAGTCATCAGAGACCCAGGCTCTTACTATATTTCCCTCCATTAAAATTTGATTCCAACCAGAAAGCAGGAGGAAGGGAGTAAGAGAAGAAAGGCTCAGTATACTTTCTTTTAAAGATAATTACTGGAAGCCCCATGTATTCTACATTACATCAATAATGTACACTTTAGAGAAAGCCCATCTTCTTTAGAGCTTACGTAGAAGCCTCAGATGTCTCTTGTGCTTGGCAAAACTTAATCACGTAAGTATACCTAACTACAAGGGAGAATGAAACTTTTAAGCAAAGTGCATTAGAGCCCTAAACAAAATCAGATTTTTGTTATTCAGAAGCAAGGAGAGAATGGACAAAGAATAGGCAAATAGCAGTATTTGCCAGAACATTTTTCTTCCTGGGATTCATTCTGAAATGATCCAGGCTAGGGAAAATCAGATGGTACAAGAAAAAGTAGAAAAATAGAGAGTCCTTGGTTGTATTATTAAGCCACCAAATCCACTGACCCAAAGACCTCAACTTATATTTAGGAAGTCAATAAATTTCTTATGGATTCTGATATAAGTAGTTTTCTGCTACTTTAATGGTTACGAATTACATAGTTAGAATACATTAGTTATTCATTTTAACTTACCAAAGGGACAAATATATTTGTTTTGTAGGTAAAATAAAAATAGCAATTCATTCTTCTGAGGTTGTGTCATATCTATGTGCAATTCATCCATTTGGTCTGGAAAAGGTAAATTCATTTATTCTCCTATAGCAATTTACAAAGTGTTACAAGCTGAGAAATATGCATTAAATCCACATATAATAAGCTAAACTGGGAATTTAAAAAATTTTGGTATAATATTGTTTTTCTGAAATTAATTCACTGTTAGAAATCAGTATTTGTTTCTTTTGGAGTCAGAGAAAAAACAGACTCAACACTCCTAAGCTCTTCATTCAATTTCTTTTATCAAAAAAGAAAACAGCCTGTGGAAATTAATCCTGCATACTTTATCCTTAATCCTCTTTCCTTAATTTTTGTACCACTTTGAGTATTCAAGAAGATTTGGGTTATACATGGTTTAATTCGGGAGCATAGAAGAAAAATCTAAACAAATTTATACTAGGCCAATATCTTGGCTTCAACACTAATTCACAGGAAGGTATAAGGAACTAAAAGGGAGTCAAAGCTCAGAACTAGTAATCCAAAAAAAGTCCCTAACAATAGTTATGTCTCTCCCATAGGTTACCAGACTATTGCAGGTAACCTATTTTCTCCCATGGTAAATTCGAAACTTACATAAGAGTCAAGATATTAAGATCAAGATGGGTTCTCTTGCTATATGAAGCTGTGTGGCATTTAAGCAAATAATTTAACTTTTCTTATATGTTGTTAAACTTATTGGGGTGACATTGGTACAACTCCTGGACACAGTCGATAGTGTAGTGGTGACCTGAGCATAAGGGGGAGGGGAATGGTAGACGAGGGAAGGGGACACAAATACACGGTGACGGAAAGAGAGCTGCCTCTGGGTGGTGAGCACATAATACAACACATAGACAATGCACTGTAGAATCATATACCCGAAACCTATGTAAATTGTACTAATTAATTTATTTTGTCTGGTTTCAAGATAATCATGTAGAAAATGACCATTTCTATTAGCTGGTCTTACAAGTCTGCTCCAATGGTAAATTGCTATTTAATCTCAATTTTAGTTCCTTATTCAGAAAATGCAATGTTGGGCTAGTGAATTACGTTCAGTCTCTCTCATCCATTTTCTCTGTCTCTGTCTCTTTCTCCCTGTTTCTGTCTCTCTCTGCCTCTTCTTCTAATAGTTAACGTTCTTTTTATTTAAGTAAATGGTTTTCATGTAGACAGGGGTGGGAAAAACCATTTGTTAAAGATAATTTATGGAATATATAATTGGTCTATTAAATGGGCCAAATTCAGGAGGAGATAAGCAGAAAACAGTATACTTTTCCTGGGCACTTTCTTTGCCCTTTTACTTCTTATCATTTCAATAGATGCCATAGCTTTCTGGTTACTTTTAGGTTAAAAACAACAACAACAATAACAACAACTCACTTCCAGGTACTAAAGAGTCTCGTGCAATCTAATTCAGTACTACCATTTCATACCAATTTAAAAATTTTCCTCTTATCATTCACAAGTCTGGACATTTGTATAAGAAAGGGGGTGTATCCTTTTTTTTTAATGACTTGTCTTATTCCAAATCATCCCCTATAAATTTTGCTTTTGGCTTCTCCTGGATGAGAGATGGAGAAAGGTAGAATTAGAGGGAAGAGGAAAAATCTGACTTGTGCTTTTAAACGTGATTATCAACTCGCCGTGAGGCAGATGCTGGTTCTTTCTTATGAGACACACAAGTGAGAATGTCAGAGATGCCCCCCACCCCCACTAAACACCCACACACCAAGACCCTCACTACACCTTTGCCTGATACAGGTTATGTACTCCTTATCTGATTGCTTACCCATCCTGTATCTCTTGCCTTCCAATAGTAGACTCCACACTGTCTCTTTCTCCTGGTGTCCCATCACACCAGGACATATTCTTCTCAGTCAAGGTTCATGAAGATGGCTGTAGTCTGGCTACTTTTTAAGCATTTATTTGACCTATAAAAAATGTTATACCCTTTCCCAGCTAAAGAATACAAATGAAACTTGTTCCAAAGGTGAATGTTTCTCTTGCCTTTCAGTTAGAACTGGCTTCAGCCAATCTCCTTCCTTTAGACTCCTCCAGATGAAAGTCAGGTATCCTTTCCTTTGACCCACAAACTGTAGAGGACACATATCTAATTTTCCCAGTAATCCCTTCCTACTCTCCTTCATTAGCAAGTGAGAACAGGCTTATTAAATGAGTGTGCACAGAAAATAAGCAATGTCATTTTGAAAGCTACTTTTAAAATCTCCCATGGGTTCTTCTGCTATTCCTGCTTTTTGTTGAGAAGAGAAAACTTCTCCCCTCACCCTCCATCCAAAAGAAAGAAGAGAAAAACATAGCAGTGTTCTTGTTGCATAAGCTCCCATTAAAGGACCTTCCTCTCTAACTGATGTCTTTACAGGGCATTACCTGTAAAGACTAGAGGTAGATGTGGTCATGACCTCAGAGCTGGTTATTGCACCTATTAATAAGATTTCTATATGTTGTTTCCAGTATTTCCTTTTAAAACATGGAAAAAATTATTACCCATTATCCTGAGCTTTAAGGAAGAATTTAGCCAAAACCCTGAAACAATTGGGCATATTATATATAAAATTCATAGTGAACAGACCCACAAAGGTTTGTATTTTATGTGCAAGACTTGGAAATAGAAATTCTCCTTGAAACAATACTAGTTATAAAGAAAGACTTCCTAAATCACTCATAAGGTTTGCCTATGGTGAAATAAAATTTGTACCTAAAACTTACAAAATGCTACTGTTTTTCCTGTGATAACATGTTTTATGTACATCTCTTCTTAACAGAACATGGGAAGTTTATGCTTTTATCATTCCTTTTTTCAGAATGAGAAACTTTACTAAAACTCTCCTAGTTACATCTCAAGGGTGCATGTGAATTATATGGCAGCCAAACAAATAAAACTGCTGCTAAATCATCAATGTGACATTTATTTTATTTGGAATATGGGCTTTGTGGGAATTCCCCTTTATCCTGTTTGCTACAGCGGCATTCTTCAGCATTTGAGCCCATGATGATCACTCATTATTAGAACTAATCACATCATCCTCGCCATAATTAATATTATAGCTATATTTATTAACTTTCCATACACATGGGAGCTGTGCCAGGTTATTCTCTAAGCAAAGAAAACTGACATGTGCTCTCCTTCAAGGTTTCTCATTTGGAGATGAGCAAGTTAAATAACAGACTCATTGAAAGGAAGAACATTTTATAGCCATAATTATCATCTCTATAATCACCATCATCATCATGGGTGCCTACAATTTGGTTATTTTATACCAGACACTTTATTATACCATCTACAATTGTCAAGTAACAGGGTTTTGTGGGGACCTCTCCATTTCTTCTCTTTACAAGGGTGTGAGGATTTCATTAACTGATGGGACACTTCAGAAGTTCAGCCTCATTGGGTCTTGAGCCAAAGTCCTCTCTGGCACTTTCTGAGTAGGGGTACACTGATGTTATTAGGCTCCCCATTGTCTGATAGAGCTTAGAACAGAATGACACAGTGCAGACACTCTGCCTGGAACTTATGAATCACCACCAGACCAACATGATTAACTCTACTGTACCTAAGATATATTGGGAAATCCTTAAAAATAAGGCAATGGTATAAATGATGGGTATAAAATGAATGTTAACAAAGAGAAAAATATTCAGTTAGCTCTTCTTCTATATAGGACAAAAGGATGCAGAAACACTACTCTCTCATTCCTATAGGGAGGGTCTCCTCAGATGGAACTTTACTTCACTTCTGACTTGACCCCCGAGGTTGGCCTCCTCACTCATGTTCACCCCTTTCAGACTCTCACCTGAGAACTGCAGCAGATTGCGTGAGAAAATGCCAACCCTTGCACTAAAAATTTGAGTGGTGCCTCTTATTTAAGAAGGTTGGGTATTGTATTTTTCTGACCCTATTCACAGAAGGACTGAGTACCTTTCCCATTGAGGCAGGGTAAGGGACAGTCCTTCAGTCCCAGGTGAGACTCTCTACCGCAGTCATCTATGAAGATTGTACATTTACAAAGGCCAACATATTTCTCAAGGAAAACCAAGTCTAATCCCATAAAGAGAAAATAATACATACCATGCTTTGACCTTGTACTTAAGGAATGAGAACCTTCTCCCTCTATTCCCATCTTTCCCCTGCCTCCCACTGCTATACTGAAAATTACTCAGCTTTCACCTCCCTATTTCAGTCTAGAAGACTTAAAAAACCCCAAATGTCCTGAATATTAATTTCTCTTTATTCACTGTTGCCCAGAGGAAATGCACCAGCATATACTAAATTCTTCCAATCGAGTTCTCCCTGTGATGATGGGTAGTGGGGAAGGCAGGGGAAGAGAGGCAGAGGAATAAAAGGTAAGATAATATCAAAATCAATACAAACTAGAAGTTATTATTCTTAATTTATAGATTAGCAACACAAAACTGACATACATGTGAATGATAACATCAACACGTGCTTGCCTTGGCTAATCACTTAATAGGGCAACTCACTTAATCTTTCTGGATCTCAGTTTCCCCATACATAGAGTAAAGATGTCTTCCATGGAAGATTATCTTGAGGAGTACAGCAATGAATAAAGGACACACAGAGCCTCACCTGCTACCCAACAGCTACTCAATAAGCTGTAAATTTTACCACAACTATTGTATCCTATCATTTGCCTAAAGTCAAATAGCCATTAAGTAGCAAAGATAGGATTCATATTCTCAGACTCTTTTATTAACTACACTGTATAATACCCATTGTCAATACAACCAAGTAATTATAGACACCAATAACATCTAAAACCATTCCAGAAAAAAGTGTCCACAATCTTCATCAGTAATTTTCCAAGTGCTCCTAAAGATATATGACCCTCTCCTCACAGGATGAGAAACAGGGAAACCAGATTATCACTAGGTTCAAGCATGATTCTTTAATCAAGAAATCAAATCTGGGGTACCAACTTCAGAAGGTTTCTGGTATTAGGTTATATGCCACAAAGGATTTCCTTATAGGCATGAAACTGGCAGATTGTTTAATAGCAGTGAGTAATATTCAATTTTGTGACTTTCATTTTTACATTTGATTAAGTGCTACTACCAGAAATCCTTTAAGCAAATTATTAAAAGAAATATTAATATCCATAAACAAGTATAAATATATTAATAGATTTCATTACTACTAGACACTGTTCTAGATATAGTAAAAATTCAGAGAAAAACCCCTGTCTTCATATAGCTCACATTATAGGGACAACTAAAAAATAATATATAAAATATATGATTGTGATAAATATTATGAGTATAATAGATAAGAAAAACATTCTAAAAAAAACATGGACAGTAGAGTGAAAAGGACTTGTAGGAATTAGCAGTCTCAAAGAGAAGAGAAAGTAAATAAGAAAAGAGCAAAGAAGAGATGATATGATACTTCTAGAATTGATAAAAGACATCAATCATGTATAAAAGACTCAACAAAATACCATCTAAGTCAGGAGAAGAGTTTGTATCAGAGGTAAGTCCTAAGGTGATTGAATTACTTGTAACTTGTGAGGGAAAACAATAGCATTTGATAAGTTTGCTAAGACAATCACTAATGAGTTCACAGGTAATACAGTAAATACACAGAGTACACTGCACATCGCAAGACAATGAAATCAGTGGTGTATTAAAGTTGGTTCTTGTCTGTTCAAGAAACCAACTGTTAAATTTTCAAGAATTTTGGAAACCAGTTATTAAGCCACCAGCAGCTTGAAGTTAGGTAGGAATACTGACAACAGTAATTAGCAAACACTATCACCAAGAGCCAGTTGTTATATATTTACCAGCATACCAGGACTGGAATCTTATCTCGATGACAGCCTGTTTCACAACATTATGTTTTTGCAACGAAAGTTTATGGAAAGCAAAGGCAAATTCCTTAAATACTTTCATGTACCCTGCAGAAGCAGGCACATGTTCCCCAAATATCCACTTGTTTGATGCTCTAAGTAAGGCCAGAGGTAATCCTTAATTCTTACAGAAGAAACAAGTCTACAATTAGCTTAATTAGTTATGATCGAGTCTATCTCTTGCCTTTCAGTAAACAACACAAGTTTAAACTACAGTTTCAAAATATCCTCAATACGCATATCATTTATTTATGAAAAGAATTTGATCAGATAATTTTTAGATGTTCTAATGTAAAAACATTAGAGGTGATAATTGTATAAAAGAATGAGAGTATACGGACTTTTTCAATGGTAAAAAACAAGTTTTCCGAGACTGTGGTAAAGTGACATGGAAATAGGATAGTCTTATCTTCCCAGCATGAGCTCCCTCTCAAGCCAGAGGAATGGAATTTTCAATCTGTTTAAAGAAGATGAAAACATGTAGTGGAAAGGAGGCAGAGGAAATAGATCAAGGTTCAATCAATTAACTGGCTAAGAGAAATCCCTGAAAGTAAATGTTTTGCTATTTGCATAACTAAGTTGCCACAGAGATAGCAAAACACAAGGTGTTCTCAAATATGAGATCATTTTAAACCATTTCATATAATTTTTTAAAAAAATTACAAATTGAGCGTTCCCTGCTGGTGTAGTGGCTAGGACTCAGCATTCTCAACACCATGGCCTGGGTTCGATTCCCAGCCAGGGAACTACCAAAAAATAAATAAATAAAAGTACAAGTTGAAGGAAAACTGATCTATATTATACCATGTACCACTCAAGCATAAAGGGGTATAGAGAATTATTTAAAATTCAGTTTGATGGAATTAGTTAAGCAATAAACAAGGTAGTTAAGATTCTTAAGAAATTTAAATCTGATTTTAAAAGAAATTTTTAAAATTGGTATTTTTCCTACTATGTCTCTTTAATCTTGTGATGAGGAAATCTAACTTATGATTCAAAACTTACCTCAACACTGAAGAAATTATGGTAAACAACTCTACCTGGCCAAAGGTTTAATTAGAAAAGCATTGACATGACTCCCATCTCCCTTAATTCTAGTTCTATAATTAATCAGTAAACCTAAGTTTAAGACCATAATTGTACACTGATACCAAGTTAACTTCTCTCTCCAGTTTTCACTTCTACACACTGACACTTGTAATTTTATAAAATTGCACTTGGAATTTAGGCCAAGTTGAAGAAATGACATAATAAAATTTATGAACTTAAAGAAAGCATCTATTTTTACAGATAAGTATCCTTTAGTTATTTTTCTATAAAATAACAGAGGTAATACTAAAATGAAAGGTCAAAGAGTCTTTCTACCTAAAAAGTTATTTTCACATTCTTTAAAGATGCCTATGTAATGTTTATAGGAGGTAAAACCTTTTTATCTTAACAAAAAAGAAATTTTCTTTTGATTTTAAAAAATCTAACAGTTACTTCTGAGTTAAGAAAACATGAAAAAACAGATTCATTCTGAGCTCATAAAATATTGTTTCAACCTTTACTCAGATACCTCCAAATCAGTCATTTTAAAACTGAAAGTAAGCACATGCCATGAAAAAAATGTAATAATTTTGAAACTGGAAATAAGTTATTTTTGAAATAATTTTTTTATGAAGGTCAAATACTTAATATGGAGTTCAGTGTTCTTACCTCAGTGATTTGGGCCCATCCCAAAGTGTGAGTCTCTGAAAAATTTTTATTAGTTCCCTGGCTGGGAATCGAACCCAGGCCACAACATTGACAGTACCAGCGCCAAAGCATTAAGCCACTACACCACCAGGGAAGTCCTGAAAAATTATATTAAAATGAAATAATCAGATGCATTTCTAGATGCAAGCAAAATGAATTCCAGAGGAACAGTATGTTAAGGATGTAAGAGATTATATTAGTTTGATTTAAATCCTGGTAGCCCCAACATATGGCTTTAGGATTTTTTTAGCATACCTCCAGATACCCCAAACCCCAAACATGCAAATCTGTAAGAACAATGGACTTGCTGTGCAAATAAGGTCTTTAGGCAAATTCTCTATTTGTTCCGTTACACTCCTCCACCTAAAATTTAGCCAGATTTCTATTCTGAAAACTTGCTTATATAGAAATCCTACAGCTTGATTTTAATAGCTTTTCTAATTGCCAGCTCTTTATTTTTATAGCATAAGAAAAGCTAGAACATTTTGTGAAATTAGAGATATTCCAACTCATCCACAGGTGGTACAGATTACAGAGTTGTGTACACAAGTATATTGATTTGCAATGAGTTAGGTAGGAAAAGTAAGGCTTCATGCTGAGAGAGGTAGGGTGAGTGTGTGTGTGTCCATTAATAGTGCTGATACTTATTTTTTAATAAAACACTGGAAACATGATATTTTAATGTTTTTCTTTGCTTGAAAAAATCAAATTTGGAAACTCAAAGTAAAATACAAAAATTTAGACATCACTTTTCTAAAAAAATCAATTTTTATTTTGTATGCTTTTAATTTTCTACAAAAAGAATCAGTAAAGCAAAAAAAGCTGTCTTTTTCATATCCGTGAATGTTTTCTAATAATACTCTTGAAGCTATTGGCTATGAATAAATATCAAATTGCTCCTGGTGGAAGGGGAATTACTGTAGGAAAACTGGTATCACTGATTTCTGGGTTTACGTGAGATGTTAGTTAAAATGAAGCACAAAACTGTGTCATTATCGATACTTTTCCCCAGACTCCCCTTTTCTTCTCCTCCTGACTAAGCTGACTCAGAGTCCAAATTCCAAAGATCTGTTTCTCCCTTTTTGAGAACACACACTTTCCCATCTATACATTCTGACCTCATGATGCCATGGGTGTAATCAGCTCTGTTGTTGCAGAAGGAAAGTGCTAGTTAAAAGTAGTGGAAACCAAGGCTTAACAAAAAAAAACTGGTCATGAGTAGAAGAGAGAAATTTGAAGTGTGCTTTGAATAACCCACATGTCACTCCAACAGAAAGCCAACCAACTAATGCCCTATCAAGCAGAACTGCTAGAATGACCAATTGTTCCATAGGAAACTCATATATTCCTCGCTGTGAAAAAAGGTAGAATCATTAATACGCTCATTTCTTTTAAATTCTCTAGGAGAAGTTCCAAATCAGGATGTCTACTAACCAAGGAAAATTCACATTGAAAAAAAAAAAAAAACTGTCAGTCTCTTTATTTTGGGCACCCCAACCTTTGGAATTGATTATCTTGGTGCCCACTTTAATCCTATCTTGGATTTAGGCAAGAGAGGCAATAACTTTCTCCAAGAAAAGACCTATACTCCACAAAAGACATAGAACACCCAAAATTTCCCTCAATCCTCTTCTTGTCTTGACTGTGGAAATTAGTTCTTTACTGATGCCTCCTGTGTAGCCTTTTATGGAAATAAATATACTGTGTTTAGGACATTTGTCATCAGCTTTGGATATTAGCTATCATTTCAGGATGAAGAGAAAAAATATGCTTGATACATGATTACACTATATGGAAACTAAGCAGATAATATAGCAAATATTACAAACTAAATGTTCAATGGGTACAAGCTAAAAATATAGGAGTGGGTGAGTGCAGACACAGTGGCTTCATTACACACTAACCATACACTCTTCAGTATATTTTAGAACAAATGGAAAGCTATTTATGTTGCTAAAGGGTTAGCATTTCCTCTTTTAGGCCCCAAGTGTTACATGTTCTGGCTAGAATACAACTAAATTCAAAATAACGCAATTTAAAGATTTTATTTCATGGATTTTGCTGCCTCCACCTTGTACACCTAATCTCCAAGTCTTGGAGTAATCTAGGCTATCTTCAGCTCCCTTCTTTCTCGCCTCCACTCTTTGCCTAGGTGATATCCTTATCCTTAAATAACTTGGCTATTCCCAAACTTGCATTTTTATTTAAAACTTTAGATTTAACATGCTTAGGAACCTTGATCTCACTACTAATTCCTAAGGACTCCTCCACAAATGTTAAGATCATGCATGAATTTACTTAGTCCAAAAACTTGAAGTCCTCTCTTATTTCTCTCATTTCTTTACTTCTATATCTAATCTATCAGCAAATACTAACAGCTCAATTCACAAACACATCACAAACCAGGCTACTTCTAATGACCAATCATAATTATTTGCTAATATGACTTAAAACACATCCAATTTGTCTCTAGGCTTACAAAATCTCCTTCTCATTCTCACTAACTACAATCCATTTCTAACTCATTGTATGCAGAAAGTCTTTTCCTTTTTTTTTTTGCTTTTTGGTATGTGGGTAGCTCCCTGGCTGGGAATCGAACCCAGGCCGCAGCACTGACAGCGCCAGCGCCGAAGCCTTAAGCCACTACACCATCGGGGAACTCCCCTAGAAAGTCTTTTCCTTATACCAAAACCACGTAAAGATATCACAAGATATCTTAGAAAACTAAGACATTCACTAAAAATATTTTGCTACCAAAAAATAGGTCAGAAGCTACTTAGAGGTTCAAATTTAATGTATTCATTAATTTCTTTATTTAGCATATGTATTGATTCTAATGTAAAAGACTAATTAAACATTAGCAAGAAATGAAACAAAAAGCAAGAAAATAATTGGAAGTATGTCTGCTAAAGGGAAAATGAATCAAGGTGATATGATAATGCCTGGAGACGTATTTCATACCGAATGATCTTCACTGAGGGATAATTAAGCTATAATCTAAATGGTCAGGAGAGGCCTGCCCATCCTAAAATCTCAGGGGGAAGTGTTGTAGGCAGGAGAAACTATTACCACTTGGTCCTATGGTAGGAAAAAACTAGTGTGTTCTCAGAACCCAAGAAAGAATGAGTGCATGACAAAGGAGTAGAAAGACGATTTAAAAAACTCACAAAGTTAGGTAAATTCAGAGAAATTGAGTACTTGTTGGCCTTGGTTAGTTAATTCCATTTTATGTAGTTTGAGATGAAGACTCATTCAGGAGATTTAAACAGAATACTAAGCTGGTCTGATGTGTGGTTTTCAAAGATCATCTGGTTTGCTAATCCATGATTTCATGGCTTCATTATGTGCTTGTGACTCATAATTTAGGCAATACTCTAGGAATCTTTTATGCTGTCCTACAAGGAGTGAAAATGGAAGTCAGGTGCCATTACTGAGCCTATGACCGATGAACTGGGAATGCCCTGATCTGTGAAAGGAGCCAGTCTTATTACATTATAAACCCTCTGATCTGTCTCTTCCTCCTAAAGCACAGATTATTTTATAATTCTGCTGTCAGGCCATGAATATTGACTTACAGTAGAGAAAGTTCATTCCAAGTAATAATTTATCTAAAGCTAGAGGTTCTTGAGAATCAAGAAACTATAAGCTGGATAATACAAGTAAAATTAAACGCCAATTAGAAATCCCCACAAATTCTAGGTTGATTTTTAACATATTCGAGTTATAAAAATCATTCATCTCTTAAACATATATAGACTGCCGACATAATTTAAAAATCAAGTGATAAGAAAAATAGTCATGCCATTGATAACCCCTCACACTGGGAGTCATTAGGATAGTTAAGTCTGAATAGTCCAATGATGATGGCCTGTGCGACATGTGTCACTGTAATATTATCAGAGAACACACAGCAAATTCTCAAATCGTCTTCTATAAATCATACATATCGTGAGTGGAAGATACCCCACCACCACCACCATTCATAATCAGTCTCCTGTTAAGGCAAAATCAAGTTCTCCAACAGAGGATGCATTCTATGGTAAGCTGACTCTCCATTTGGTCTTAAGTCAAAGATCAAGATAATAAAAATAAAGAAGAACAAGCCCAGCACCTTCAATATGTGGGAATATGTATTTTATTTCTTAAAAATTACACAGGCAGTTCATTTCCAAGTCACTGTGTTCAAAGAGCAATATAATTTGGTTGATTTTAATGAGTTAGATTTCAAAGGGAAGGGGGATATTTTTATTTGTTGATTCAAACAGATCTTAGAAATTATCTGGTCCAGTTATCATTGCATCGAAGGGAAAATAAAGCATGAGAGTTTCAGTATTTGTTATAATAAAAGCTAGAGCAAGGAAGGGCCTGAGATGATCCCCAGCTGTGTGAACCTGGTGCACTGGTCTTTTTACTACACAGCAAAGCAGAATTGGAAAAATGAAGACAGACTGCTTCTTTTTGCATAATGGAATAGGGGAAAAACAAAATTTTTTTGAGCTCACCTACAGCCAAGTTTTATATAGCCAAATCAGAAACTAAGTATGTCTCTCTGAAAGGCCTCATGTGGCTTTGCCCTCACACTAATTACAAGTTGGACTGAAGAGGTACTATGTTGTCACCAAGTAAACCCAGGGCAGAAATGTTCAATTCTATAATTGCTTCATTGTTCCATGTGGGCAGCTCACCAATTTCCAGATAGGTTGGGTATGTAGCTTTTAAATCACAAAACAGATCCTTGGGGATATGGTCATTTTCCAGCCTTCCACAGTAGAGACAGATTACAAGTATTATTTTAGCTGAAGACACTAGTGCTTGCCAAAAACAATGCCATGGACTGAGATGAAATAAAACGGCCAAATTGAAATCAACTAGAAGAGGTAGGTAGAATTCTAATATTTCTTGCCCAACCTCCTCCGGCAAGGGGAATTTTGGTTCTGATTATAACTGTTTTGAGTCAGAATACGTTTGTGAGTCATTTTTGTCCTGAAATGAAAAAGTGAAAAATAATCTTATGTAAAACATGACAAGGCACACACTTTTTCTGAAAGTCAAAGACCATTTCTTAAGATAAATTTTTATATAAAGCAAACAACAGTAAACGCTACCTTAAAAATTGACTTTAGAGAGTAATGAGAGTTTCGTCTTTATGTTATTTCCATATTCCAAATTTAATTCAACTTTTTGTAGTTCACATGTATTAATTTTGCATACAAATAGCCACATTATCCTTATCAGTTCTATTAGTCTTGTAATTTTCAGAACAGATATGTGAGTAGTTTATCAGCATTATTTTAAACACAAGGATTAACCCATAAGATATGATTCATTAAAAACTTTATTTTTGATTTGGATTCTAGTAATTTATGATGAACCAAAAATTGAACATAATAACTTAGGATGAATCAAAAACTAACATAATAATTTTTATACTTTTTTTGGTGTAATCATAATAGCAAACTTATAAGTAGATATCATTATTTGACCAATTTTACAGATGAAAGAAAGATTAAATAAATTGCCCAAAGTTAACACATTTTAATTTCAAGCAATTTAACTCTACTTCCATTTTCTTTAGCAGTTCTACAAGTGCTTAGTTGCCAGTGTTTGAGAAAATAAGAGATTTCACAGCTATCAGCAGACCTTTGAAGCGGTTTATGATATAAAAACTTTTCTACACATTGGTGATTTACTAAAATATTCCATACTTAGAAAAAAATAGATACAGGTAGCAAAGTAAAAACCAGTGAAATATGGGGGAGACTTCATTTTGTTCTCTCCTAATAAAGATGTAATTTTGCAAATTTTTTTCAGTTAACCTAGACAGAAATGTTAAGTTCAAAGATGCTCTTATAACCAAAGTTCATAAAAACAATTTAACAGAATACTAAAGCTCCCCACGTCCTCTGTCATGAATGGCATCTGTGGTAACAATCAGGTTGGAGGGATTCCCTAATATGACCATACTTTTCTCCTCCACCAGTTGACTTGTACAGTCACCTGGAATCATGCCAGATATGTTTATGCCTCTACTATACACCCAGTATGGAATTATGTAATTTACTTAAATTATAAGTGTAAAAAGAAAGTAAATAAGAAAAAAGTGATAGAAAAAACAGCGAATTAGACAAAGGTAAAGAAACTGTTGATGTTTGAAGTAAAAATGTAAAACCCTAAAAGGATTCTGTATTCAGTTGGCTTTACAAATATTTCTCATTCCATTTTGAAGAAACCCAAACAAAATCATGAGTAGTATAGTTTACAAAAGAAAGATATGAACTCCAGACTGAAGATTCATACAGTAATAATTTTTAAAAGAAAAATTAGCAACAAAAGATTGGTGAATGAATTCATTACCTATGTTTCAAGTCAAATAAAATATTTAATGTGTCATTTTGAAATACAACTTTTCCTTTTAAATTGAATCATCAAACGCAGTGATATTGAAAGATAAAAACATTTGTACTAGAAAATTTTACTAGTTTTGAGGCCTTTTAATATGTCAAAAAGATTGATCTGAAAAGAGATCACCCACTCACTCAAAATAAAAAGCATGTACAAAGTCTGTTTGCAAAATAAAATAAAATTTGTTACATACAATTTGTAGGATTCACTATCAACTGTGATGGGAATGGTCAGGAGGAGTAAAAAGGAGTCCTACACTTTGGTCAGAGCAGGAAGAGATTCCCCACACGGAGAAGTAGACCCTAAATTGTTATAGCATGTTCTCACTGGAAGTAATTATGACATTTGCAGACAAAATCTGCAAAATATTGTGTGCCTCAGCTACTTCATCTCTAAAATAAGAAAGTTACAAAGTTAACTGTTACCCTATTCCAATTTTAAAATTCTTATTTTCTCATAGGGTAGACACTTGGATTGCATAAAAACTCTTAGATCAATCTTTCAGAAGATATTTCCATTTAATTGAGTTTTCCTCATTTATATTATATATAAAACTGTAACTTTCTTGAGTAGAGATGGTAGTCCACTCAAATATTGCAGAAAGTGACCATCAACTGAAGTATTAAGTCATATAGTTTTAAAATTTGAAATCAACATCACTAACTACATAGTGATAACAAAAAATCCTATTCTAAAACACATCTGACATTAAAATGATTCATAAAGAGACCTGAGAACAAAAAGAATGACAAACCTCAAAGCAAAATAAATACATGAAAAACACCTGATTTGTTAAGCACAGTGGGCCGTATTACGCTTGCCAAATATAATCAATTTTATTAAGAAAGAAAACATTTATACCAATTAAAGAAATGTCTTTATGTAAGATCTGTGTGTGTAAGTTATGTCAAATATTTATGTAGAATGTTACATTATACAAGGGCTGTCCTGAAAGTATCCAGTCATTTATGGCTGGATCTTTTCTATACAACATTTGTGTATCTGAATTTTATATCATAGGACATTGACAAAAGGAAATTATCTAACTCCACTATTAGTTCTTACTTTTGAAGGTATATACAGTCATACCTTGGCACTCGACTACTTTGAAACCTGTCAAATTTGCTATGTGACGCATTTTGAAGTGAACTTTTTCCTGGTACTAGTCATTTGCTTGGTACTTGATGCACAAGCTAGAAAGTGTCAATGTCAACAGCCTGATGACTCGCTACCTTTTCAGCCAAAACAAAGGGTCACGCGTTAGTCATATCAAAGCTCTTGCCCTGTGCACATCCCCTTGAAGTCTTAGCTTCTGTGGTCATTTTGTCTATTTTTGATTTGGGAATGCACTGAATTTATTAACATTATTCCTTATGGAAAAATTTTGTTTGGTACTTGCTGTTTTTGATACTCATTATGACTCCTGGAACCAATTAATGACAAGTTCCAAGGTACAACTATATAATTATACATTAATATGTATGAATATACATATACATACCGAATATGTATATCAGTATGTGTAACTTTGTGATTCATCATGTCTCTTCCTTTCTTGGTGAACTTAGTGGAAAGCCTCAGAAAAACAAGCATACGGGCGAGTCCCAGGAAGCTAGGACTTGTGCTTCATGAAATCTTCTTAATACCTTTGCACTCTGACCTATCAAGCTTTATTTTATAGACTTAGGTTCTAGCAAGTTTGGTGATATTATAGTGCATATACTAATTTCCAGAAATAAGAGCTTACATTAGAAATGTCCCTATTAAATTAAGGAAAGTGTTAAAAATTTACAGCACATTGCTGACTTTTTTTCATAGGCCTATCCATAGGTACTGGTTTAATTGAATACACAGAAATCTCCAATTAAATCTGACAGATTATGACTTTCAAACTAAAGTCCCAAAGAAGACTCTTTTTTTTTTTGCATAAACTCACTCTTAAAAATGTGGTAGTTCAGTTACTAAGAATAGAGAAATCTTGTACAAATATTAAGATAAATGAAGAATAACTCTTTTTCAGGGGCAATCTCAAAAGTTTAAAATTTTAGTTTTTGTATACAGATCAATTAAGTTTTCTAAGTATGATGCCTACTATGGAAACAATTCTATAAATGTGATAATTTTGATACTCTGCAGATCAAGATATGAGGAAGCTAGAGTGTGAAATATAAATCTTCATCTGATTTCATTTATTCTAGAAAAAGAATGAAATCTTCAGGGGGTTCCCTGGTGATGTAGTAACTAGGCTTTAGTGCTCTTACCACCGTGGCCTGGGTTTGATCCCCACTCAGGGAACCAACCAAAAAAAAAAAAATTAAAAGAATGAAATCTTTTGTCTTGTCCATCATATTTCAATTCATAGATGTTCAAGAGAAGTGAGTAAAGAAAGAAGAAAAATAGGCAAAGAATCACTTTGAAAGTACATGACTCATATTGTTATACTAAAATAGTATTAGTCATGTTATTAGTATTGAGTTATCATTAATGCATTACATTCTATTTATTATGATTTATTTTCTAACTAGATTTTAAGCTTATTTTAAACAGCCATTATGTCTTACATATATTTTTTATCTCTCAATATGCCTGTTCTAGTAACTTATATAAAGAAAATGCTCAGCAAGTATGTGCAGATAACTCAACTGATGAATTGATTGCCCATGTTGAAAAGAGTTTGTGTAACCTCCAAGTAATACCAGTGGTGAAAAGAGGTGAGAAGATAAAAATATTCCTGCAAATTTTAAAGATAAGTCCCTACACTATGACATGTAGCACTAACTTGATAACTTAAAGTTTTTAGTAGTATAACGTTCTGCTTTAGTTTACATAACATTAGTGAAATTTCCTCTTGCAAATGGACAATACTTTACAGCATTTTCTTCATTTGAATTTTATGACTCTGTATTTCAGCAAGATGCAGAATGTATTAAAATGTATAACATATCTTTTATTGTTTCCAAAATACAGTGAGAGTGATAAAAAATTATCCAAATATAGTATGAACTATTCCATTTTCACTTCTCTGACACTAATTCTTATCTAAAGATACAAAAATACATGAATGGCTGATAATAAAAAACCAAGTCTCAGTCATGGGGAATAGAAAGAAAAAGGGGCAAGTGCATTAAATCTGCATTCTTAGTGCTTCTCTGTGTATTTAGGTAAACTTGCAGCCTTGTGCAAAATGCAGAATCTTTAGAATTCACAACATCTCAATTTTTTCTGAAATATTCTATGGATAAGAGAGAGCCTCTATTAAGGTTAACAATTAGCATTAGGAACAGAACTGTAAATGGAAATAAAAATCTTGAATAAACTAATGGATATTAGCCAGCATTCAAACTTTGTATATAAAATCAGAAGGTTTTAGACTTAAAAAAAAAAAAAAAGATATTTTATTTGCTTTGCCATACAGCTCATGTTATGAAATTAAAGAATTGATATATGTATGCAGTATGAAATTAATGCTATATATAAACATATATAAATATAAATAAATATAAATATATAAAGTTCTGCAAGGGGTTTTAGTTACTGAGCCATTCTGGTGCCAAGTCCCAGGTGAGTAATTTTATTCCAGGGAGAGGAATTATCCACATTTCCAATGTTTCTTTAATGACCCAATAGAAGTTGGATAATAAGACAATTGAGGATTGAGAAAGGTACACCATCCATCACAGTAAGACTAATGCTAGTGACATACTGTTTATTTACAATGCAATACAGGAAGACCCATGGCTCACACTGCTGACACAAAGAGAACAATAAAAAGTATGTAAAGCCATTTATATTTATTTAAAAATTAAACCCATTGGGGTAATATCAAGATTTCTACTCTTTCTGACAGAGATATCATATTTATCAACAGCTGTATCCCTCATTTTTCAAACAGTACAGATTGGGGGCTTGAATTTCTACAATTCTTGTTCCACTCTAAAAGAGACACAATGAAATTGGAAAAAGAAAGAAGTTTTTAGATCATCCACTTTATCTCCATAGTTATTTCTATGAGAAAGTCTGTGTCATTTTTTCCCCCTGGGCCTGTCTTTGATGGTTTCCAAAAAAAATCCTATCAGTATTTTTTTACATCACAGTACAATTCAATTTAGCTATCTCTAGATACCTTTTTCTTTTTTTAAGGTTATCCCATAATTCTAAGTAAATTCTTTAGAGTAAATTGTTTGTGATAATTTTCTTTGGCAATGAAATTGTTTAGCTATTTGTAAAAAATGATGCACATATTTAATCTTAACTTACTAAGCCATTAACTTGTAATCTCATCATACATCACTTACACATTCATGCTTTTTACCTCCAGGTTTTAATTACTATTATATCATTGGCTCATACTTTCAAAAAGATCATTTATAAAGTCAGGAAAATAATTCTATTCTACCTTATATAATTTAGAAGTGAGGAAACATGTTATCTAGCTATATGAGGAATGTGTTAGGATGTCAAAGTGAGGGGAATTCCAAGTTTCTGACTGCCATCCTCCAACATGGAGTGAAGTTCAATTACACAGACTAGATGAAAACTCCATTGCAATTTTAGTACCAAGAGATTATTAGCTCCTTGTCTTCCTTGCTCACTGATTTAGCTCCAGTACTAAGTGAAGTCAGTAGCATGTGGTTGAAAAGCCTTTGCTAGACATATGTTTTTATTAGAAATACTTTGCTAATATAGTGCCACTGTTAGTGATAATACAAATACTTTTGATAATTTGAATCCATAAATATTAAGATTCAGCCTATTGTAATTCATTTATGTTCTTTATCTTTTTAGTAATGTTTTCAACAAAATCTACCTTCAAAAGGGAAAAGACAGAAAAAACTTCATGTTTTTTCTTTGACTCATTTGTAAAACACTAACTTTCTTAGTTCATTCTCTTCCAACACAAGTATCTATTACCCTGTTTTCTTCATTTTTTCACTTGATTTTTCTCTAATAGTATACATATCCAGAACAATTTGGAAAAAAAATAAAATGAATGAGACTGCATGTCAACTATAACATTATTTTTGAAAGCATTGTTATTATATTCACTCTCTTTGAATGTATTAATAAAAAAAAAACCCATCAAACTTTGCCTTAGATATGTTTAACCTGATAAGTTCTTGCTAGTGGAAAATATAACTTGGTTGCTATAATTCAAATTTTAATATTTACCTATACATGGACTCTTCACGTCATGACAATTTTCAACATAAACTATATTCATATCCTAATTTCATCTTTGGTAATATTCCCATTTTTGTTTTAATTATAGTTACTACAGTTATATTATCCAGGTCTTCAAACATCTTTCAAATACTTTCTAAATTAGTTCACTAATCAGCAAAATTCAAATAACAATTAAATAATTATGTGACTGAATTTTACTGGTATGTATTCTTTGGGTATTCATTAATTTATAGTTAGTCACTCCTATACAATTGCAACAATCACCCTTACTACTTGAAAAATGTCCATATATTTGCCATGAATTGGAGATTCCACAGAACTTTTTAGCAGTTATTATTAGAAGCTATTAGTAGCTATTTTCAGTGACTGTTAATAGCTACTAGTAACTAAATAAATAGAGTTATTTATTTATTCTGACACATGTAGGAGGTCTGACAATTATTCATATGTTCACAAACTTGTCACCGTGCACTTACATGGGCAGCACTGTACAAACAACTCAGTAAGGTTTCATAACTTTGGTAGATCTGCACCTCATAGCTGTGTTTGTGTTGACAGGAGGCAGTATCTCGCTGAGTGGCATTTATTATTGTTGTGGCGTGTTTTTCTGTGCTGTCACAAGAATGTCAGAGTTTGAATTAGAGCAACCAATGCACATTAAATTTCCTGCTAAACTTCATAAGAGTAGAAGTGAAATTAAGGGCATGTTACTCCAAGTTTATAGGGATAACACCGTGAAGAAAACAATAATGTACAAATGGATTAAATGTTATTTCTGAGGGGAGAGAAAGTGTCATTCATGAAAAGAGGTCAGGACAGCCAGTAACTAGCAGAACTGATGAAAACATTGCAAAAATTTGTTGAAAGATGCATAAAAATCATTGACTGACTGTGAGAAGCATAGCAGATCATGTAAACATGAACAGAGAAACAGTTTGGAAAATCTTAACTGAAAATGTTGGCTTGAGAAAGGTGTGTGCAAAGGTGGTCCTAAAAGAGCTTATTGATAAACAGTAAAGGAGAGACAAAGTTTGCCTGCACCTTTTGGAGAGGCAAGATGATATTTTGGGCTACATTATCACTGGTGATGAAACATGGGTGTCTCCTGCGGCCAAACCATGGAAACAACCAAAGTGCCCTGCAACAGATGACTGGATAAAGAAGCTGTGGTACATATACACAATGGAATATTACTCAGCTATAAGAAGAGATGAAATATTGCCATTTGCAACAAAATGGATGGACCTGGAAATCATCATGCTTAGCAAAATAAGCCAGACAGAAAAAACAAAGAACTGTATGACTTCACTCATATGTGGAATATAAAACTGAAAGCAACAAAGAAAAAAAAATTAACAAACAAACAAATAACCCATGGACACAATCAATAGTTTAATGTTTATATGGGGACAAGTGGGTTAGGGAGGGGACTAAGGGAAGGGGGTGGGATAGGAGGGAGCGGAAGCTAAATATAAGGTGATGAAAAGAGAAGTCACATTAGGTGGTGAACTTATAATACAAGTTGACAATGCACTGTAGAATTGTGTGCCCGAGACCTATGTAATCCTTGCTAACAGATGTTACCCCAATAAGTCTAACAATAAAAATGAATTTAAGGAGTTCCCTGATGGTGCAGTGGCTTAAGGCATCGGTGCTGGCGCTGTCAGCGCTGTGGCCTGGGTTCGATTCCCAGTCAGGGAGCTACCCACATACCAAAAAGCAAAAAAAAAAAAAAAAAAAAAAAAAAAAAAAAAAAAAAAAAAAAATAAAAAAAAAAAAAAAGA